>CM021772.1:1061478-1151646 GCA_011076525.1 Nettapus auritus | reverse complement strand
GGGGGCCGGCGGCGGCGCCGCCCTACGAGCGGCCGGGCGGCCGCACGACCACGCGGGCCCCGCTCCGCCGGGCTGGGCCGCGCTGCGCTGGGTACCCCCGGCTGGGCTGCTCTCCCCGGCGGCGGCCGGCCCGGCGCTGAGGGCGGCCGCGAGGCGGAAACGGTCTGACTGCGGGCTGCGCGGGGCGTCACTTCCGCCGGAAGCCGGAGCGCGCTTCCGCCGCCCGCCTCCCGCCTCTTCCCGTGCCTGCCGGAGGCGGGGCCGCGTGAGGCGGCAGCGCCGGGGAGGGGACGCGGCCGGGCGCGGGGCACAGCGCCGGGCGGAGCCGGGCTGGAAAAGGGGCCCGGGGGCGGCTGCAGCCCCGGGGGGGCCGCGTCCTGGGGACTGCCGGGGGTCCAGCGCTGCGCGAGGCGGGGCTTTTGTGTACAAAGGAAATCACGTCACGCCGCCTTGATTAGAAATTGCCCCGGGAACGCGCTTGGGTTCCGTCCTTCTGCCCAGCCACCTCGCAGCGAGGTGCTGCTCCGAGAAGCTTTTTTAAGAACTTGCTGCCCATAGCGCATAATGCTAGCAGCAACTGGCACGTGTAAAGGAAGCAATAAGGAAAGGATAACAAAGCGAAACAGTAAACATGCCAATTGGGACATTTTATGATTGATTAGACTTGCAGGTATGGTATTAGTAAATGGTCTTGATTCCTGAAGGAGAATGCTATTGTGATTGAAGGACCACAGTACCCAAGTAAAAAAACAGCTGTTATTAAGAATCAACAGGTGATTTACATACGGCACGCACCTCAGGCTGTGCTGTTACATTCTAATAAGCGAAGGTGCACAGGTTAATATTAAGTACTTAAGCGTTGACTAATCCTTGTTTCTACAAAAACAAATCTCTAAAAAGTGAGCGCTAAGCAGACTAAACCTATAGTTGAGAGGATTTTAATTTTAAGGTCCTGCAGACTAAAGTGCAAGATAAATGCATTGAGATGAATACCTTTGAGCTTACATAAAATCATAAGTAAAGACATTTAACCAAATAGTAACTAGAACAAGTGTTCCACTTCACACAATCTCATGCTTATTGTGAGGGTTTTCCCAGGTCAAAGCTCTTTCTGCTTCTCCACCGTAGCAATTTGATAAAGTTAAGACTTGCACTGAAGATTTTGTCATGATGAAAAACCATTTTGTAGAATATATCAATGGGTAGATCTCCATTTGGATCTGCGTATTTTAGAGTTGTCATCGGAGTGTACAGGGTGTTGGTCTGATGGCGAAAAGGTGGGTTTTCTGCAAGAATTATCTTTACTGTATGCTGTCAAGAAAGGAAAATGAGATCTTTAAAGAACCGTTATCAGAATAGTAAATTAAACATTTAATTTTCAGTTAAGCAAAGAAAAAGTTTTAGAATTGTGTAAAATGCTACATGTAGTTTTATGAAGATTTCATTAGATTTTTTTCTCCAAATAATAACATTAAAGCCAGAAGTACTTATTCATAGTCCTATTTCTGTTCATCTACACCATGGTGATAGCACTTTACACTTAAGTATCCTGCATAGTCCTCCAAAGTTATCCCTGTAGGCCCACAACAGGTAGATACTTTCTCTTACTACGGACTGGAAAAGGAGCAGAACAGTGTGCTTTGCAGCAAGATCAGGGAAGCTTCAGCTGACACTTGAAGCTTCTCATTAGTAGCCAGCATCTGAAATTGTCGTCCCCTTCCATATCTTGCCTAAACTTGTCTTTCTGTAGACAGCCCTAAACAGCAGAACTACGTCCAGGTATTTTTCTATTATGCCTCAGTATTGTGGGGTAGCCAAGTGAACTTCATATTAGCATCACGTTAGTGAAGGGATTATTAGTGAGACAGAGAGGCTTTAAACAAAGGTTCCCAAAGGTGGGAACCCTGCAGAGACAGAAGGTAGCACTGCAGAATGGCCAGACTTCACTAGATGGTCCGTGTCCACAGTCGCGTGTAAGTTACAGTTCACAACAGTCTTAAATTGAAAAACGAACATTCTTTTAATGTTCTTATTGGCTTTGTTTAAAACTTGTAATTCTCTCAAGGTTTTAAAAATTATTTTAAATTACATAAATTCCATGTAATTAAATCTTAACACTTCTACCAAAAAAAAAACAAAACCAAAACAAAAAACCACCACCACCACCACCACCCCACCAACCAACCAGTGATTTCTTAAAGTACAAATACACAAGAGGAGAGATTTGTTGGTAGGTTACCTCTGCAACATCCTCAGCACTTTGTCCCAGGCTTTGGAAAATTTGTTTGTAATTTTTAAGGTAAATATTAGTAAACATCTCAGCAGTTTCCTCATCTGCAGCTGAAAGATCCATTTTCATTCCATCTTCAAACACTTTTCTTTCAAACTCTGTAATCACTGGGCCTGGTTCGATCAGACTTAACCTGTTCAAAAGCCAAGATATACTGGTTACTGACTATTCACCTCATGGGAAACACACCTCTCTACTTCTTTAAAAAGTAAATTAAAGAATTGCAGTCCTGAGTAGATGCTAGCAAGCAATGTTAACATTATATTTTGACAAGGCGATCAATAACACGTTATTGAATTTATTCAATGAATATTGAATTATTGAAACTCCTGCCCATCCTCATAGAGCAGAAAATCTGTAGAGCTTAAATTTCAGGGAAGCACAGCAACTTAATTCACATGGAAGTGAGAACAGTTGCTACCTGCTGTCTCACAGCTGTAGAATCTGATTTATCCACAAGAATTTCAGAAATACAAAGAAAAAATAACTTCAGAAACATTTAAAAAAAAAATCTCTGGACAAAATCCTACATAGATTTGCTATAGCTTTCTCACAATATTACAAGTAGAAGAAAGTTGAGAAAACATGGATTTTCTTGGTCAAGCTGTCAATATTTCATAATTCAAGATTCCCCTGCAATACCATATAAAACAAAATATTGAGAATTTTGCTGATGATCGACTGATTTGACTGCTGTCAAATATGGAAAAATTGATTTTGATACTGGTCAGCTCTTTTCTGGTTCTACTCTCAGGCAGTAATTATCCCCAGTCACAACTTCTAATAAGACACTCCTTGGGATAGGACCTCTTCATAGGGTTGAATTTTGGGCAGGCTCTTCTTTAGAACTAAATCTACTATTGACCTTGACAGCAGAATTCCAACTGCTGCTGGAACTAAAGTCTTCTCTCCTGCATCACTTCACACTGGACCTTGAATTTTTCCTGTACTACATTCTGCACACAAAATTTTTAAAACTTTTTTTTTTTTTCTGGTTTTGCTTTGTATTATTGCAGTACTCATTTTAAATCTCTCCGGGCTTTTCAGAGATTTATCCAAATCAAAGTTTGGAGGCAGCTTTGTCTCTGTAATCCCATGACAGCAGCTGTCTCTTCTCCCACTGTACAGGAGCTAAACACTCAAGCATACAGAGACACAAGGGATGCTTAACAGTTGTTGGACTTCAAAGAACAGTGGGAGAATTATACCAAAGTGAATATATGTGACAAATCAAACACTACAGTCCCATAGACAACAAACAAGACCGTTCTCTGAAATACCGTCTTAAACACTAAAAAATAGTACTGCATTCTTGATGCTTTCCTCCCAGTTCCTGTCCTTATAGGAATTTCATCTTATGTTCCTTTCTGATGAATTTCTACATGCTCTCTTTGAGCCCTTGACCTTTTTTATCTTGATCTCTAGAAAGGACTGTTAGCCTTTTAAAAGGAAAAACATTACAGGTTGGTATTATAATTTTATTTCTATGATATTATATGCAACAATCTGTTTGCAGAAGTACTGAAGAGTACTTTTTTTTATCCAAACCTAAAAACCTCTAACTGTCTATAAGAATGTTTACTTTAGTAGCGAAACTACTTGCTTATGTAGTGTGAAGAATGTGGACACTTCGATGCCTTTTGTGATGTGTGAGAAACCCATGGAAATCAATCTGCTTCTCCTAGATAGCAGCAAGCTTTAAACATTTGTGCAGTGACTCTGAATATATTTAAAACTGTCTAAAGTATAATTCACACCTGTGGTTCAATACTTACTGCAGTTTGAACTTGAGTGCTTGTATAGCTAAACTTTCGCAAAATCCTTCCACCGCAAACTTTGATGCAGCATATACATCATTAAATAAGATACCTGATGGTACAAAGAAAACAGCCTGAGAATGCAGTCATATTCAACATGCAAGTAGTTTAGTTTTAACACTTGTTTTCCTAGCAAGACAGTAGAAATTCGGGGAAAATACATTAAGAAAATCCTTATGGATATTGCTCTAATGAGACAGTTCATTAGTAATAGTAGTTTAATACTATGAGTAGTTAAGTAGTATTAAATACTGCTGGGTTGTTTGTTTTTGCAAACGTTCTCAAAATTCCTTATGCTAAAGCACGCTTGACTAACCTAACGCTTTTCCTCTTTGTAGCTGATATTGTGATCTCTCTGGATGCTATGAATTATTCTATAGTCTCCTGGATAAGTGCATATACATACAATACCACCTGCACTATTTATCAAGAAGACTTTGAATAGGCTGGAGATAAACACAGAAACGAAGCAGATTTGATTATGCAAGAGATCCATCTTGGAGCTGCGGGGCTTAGGGCTGTGAAGTTGATCAGGGGACTGGAGCACCTCTCCTATGGGGACGGGCTGAGAGCTGGGATGTTCAGCCTGTAGAAGAGAAGGCTCCAGAGCGACCTTACTGCAGCTTTTCAATGCTTAAAGGGAGCTTATAAAAAAGATGGAGAGCAACTCTTTGCTCAGTCAGATAATGACAGGAGAAAGGGGAATGGTTTTAAACTAAAAGAGGGGAGATTTAGATTAGAGATCAGGAGGAAATTCTTCACTCCGAGGGTGGTGAGGCCCTGGAACAGGTTTCCCCGAGAAGCTGCAGGCAGATGCTCCATCTCTGGAGGTGTTCAAGACCAGGCTGGATGGGGCCCTGAGCAACCTGATCTAGATGGAGGTGTCTCTTAAATGGTCTTTAAGGTCCCTTCCAATCTGAGCCATTCTATGACTTGGAAAAGGCAGTACAGCAATCCAATAACCCCACTTGCAGTTTGCTTTAGGATGCTTGCTCACCAGAATAATCTAGGTTAAGATCAGTGCCAGTGCCTCAGTAATAGAAACAAATACAGTCAGACCAGAGGGACCAGTAGAACCCCCCCCCCCCCTAGAATTAGCTCTGTGAAACTTTATGAGGGGAAACTTCACCAAAAGATGCTACAATTGTCCAGGACATGACTGGAGTTTGTTCATTAGCACAGCATAGCAAGTGTGTTTGCCTGTCCCCATAATCCTTTCCAACAGGAAAGTGAAAAGTAGTATTACTAAATCCTGCTTTCCAGGTAATCTCTAGTAATTAAAATAATAATAATAAAAAAATAGAATTAGAGTTAAAACTGATAGCCTTACTCCCATGAAAAAAGAATTCACTCCGCAGCTTTTGCTGTTAAAATGTCTTGAGTAGTTGTGCATAGTAACACGCTACTGGGATACATAAAACACCAGATCTAAATGCTATGCTTCCTGGGGTCTTAGCATTACAGAGCTCAATAAATAGACACGCTAACTCCTACATTTTTTTCAGGGGAAAAAAAAAAAAAAAAAAGGTGTGCTCTAGATGGTACATACTGAACTTTAGATTAAACAAAATAAAACCACTTTGCCTTGTATTCCCATAACACTGCTTATTATAACTATATGTCCGCTCTTCCTCCTCTTCATGTCAGGCAAAATCTCCTTCAGGAGTCGAACCAGTCCAAAGAAGTTGGTATCCATCACCGTTTTCATCTCATCGATGGTCTGACATTCAATTGGTCCAATAAGCCCCATTCCAGCATTGCTAACTGTACAAAATAGAAGATGACAGTGACCAATAACATCCCTAAACATTAGCTTACCTTTACTGGAAAGCATTTAGAAATAAAATAAGGATTAGGGATTAAATAATCCTTAGAGAAAGGATTAAAACACAAAAGATATTGTGTTAGTCAAGCTCTGTAAATACACTTCTCTATTTTTATTTTCTTTTTGTTTAATTATGGTTTTAATCCAATTTAAAAAATCCAATTATCTGATATTTTGCATTTTAACCAACTTATTTCTGATCAGTCCTTTTTCTTTAAATTAGAAAAGGATTACAGGAAAATGACCAAGAATCATCGTTATTTGTTCATCATTCAGTAGCGTAAGTTAGAGTCTACAGTCAATGCCCGTATCAATGAATACAAGACTTCAGTCTATTCCAAAAGGTGCTAGACTAGGCCATTATTTTAATATGCATTTTAGGTTTTTGTTTGCTTTAAAAATCCACATCTTTAAAAAGAAACTTTTTTTTTGTGGGTGCATGTGTCTCCTAGGTGTTTATAAGTGGGGAGTGACTGACAAAACTGGCATGCTACAATAAAACTACTGTGTCAAACTGGGGCATAATACAGTCTGCAGACAAATTTTGTTAAATGGTTCTTTAATGAGGTCTCAAAATGAAGACAGGTCCTTGATTTTCTCTTAGAGATTTCATTGCTGAGAATATAAGCATCCTTCTTCTATGACTATTTATTTTAGCAAAACAGTACAAGAACACTTCTTGCTAAATGATTTGCACTGGACAACTATAATTCTCAATACAAAATTAAAGTACTCTTACTTTGCATTTGTTCTTTTATTTGCTAATTACGAAGTTGGATTGCTTAGTAGGCAACGCTACTAATTTTATTATAAACAGAGCTGTGCTTCATCTGTAGGGCAGTAAGTTGTACATGAAGAGACAGATTTAGGCAAAAGTTCTATTCTCACACTTGCTAAAAAACTGCATCATCTTATCCAAGACAGTTCTTTTCTGTGATCAAGTTTTTCTCCTTTGTAAGTAGCAGAAACAAGCTTCCCTGCTTCAGAGAAGCACAGTGAGATTTAATCCACGTCTGCATGAAGCCTTAAGAATCATGAATAAATTAGGCTATTCTTATTAATTTGATCATTTAAAAAATACACTAATGAAACTTCTCCAGAGTATTTGAAGAGACCATAAACAGAAAACTTATCTGTTCACAGCATACACATCTTGTACTTGCCTAGGACATCAATCCTTCTGTCAGGGATACTATTAACACAAGTTTTAATGGACTGTTCATCACAGACATCCAGTTGTTTAATTTCCAGGGTTTTGCCCAGCCTGCGACCTGCAGCTTCCTCAAGTGCCTCCTTCTTGGCCAGATTCCGCATTGTGGCATACACTGCAACATGTCAGAAGCAATAGTTAGTCACAAATAAAACCTCTTCTGGGGTAGTGTTACAGAGAAGTATTAAACAATACTTTTTCATTCATATCTTAAATATCATCGATAAAACCCAGTTAAAAACTTGAAGTAGAAGGAACTTATTTTCATTGCATGACACTATTTTTCCAGAATCTCCTTCTGAAACCTTCAAGGAATCTAAAAGAAAAATTAAACCCGTATGTGCAATATAAAACATGCAGCATGAGAAGGCACTATCAGCAAAATTTAAAGCAATGGGTACCAAGTCAGGCTGCTGAGTCATTTTTAGTATCCAAGCACAATAATGGAATATAGATTTTTTTTTTTAAAGCACTGCCAACATGTTTAACAGAAATACCATAACTTTATTTAAAAAATAAACAATAAATAAATAATAAATAAAAGTGGAAGACAGCTAGTTCCTCAGATTGCAAAAAATGTTCATTTGTGAAACCTACTTCTCAAATTAGAAATTAGTTTTACCGTTCTTATGCCCTAATTACCCAAAAAACTATGAATCTGCATCCAGCCACTTGACAGTAAAATACTGCAAGAATAAGCTTGAAAAACTGGTTTTCTACAGGTTGCTGTATTTACTTTGCCATCCATTTTCAGTCACAGCAAATATCCCGTTTTGCAGCAGAAGGAAATCCCAGTCCTTTTCTCAAACTTTTATGGGTGCACAGCATTGGAATAATGAATCACACTTCAGGGAAAATATGTAAATTTAAGAATTCTTTTCCTAAATTAATTCTGTTGGTCTTCCAATTGGCATGCATGTTTCATTCAACAAAAATTTAGTAGCCAGAAGCAAAGTTAACTGTGTGAATGCATATCCAGGCAGCACACTGCAGATATTTTCAGCTATTTATGGTAGGGTTTTTTTGGAATCTAATTTTATCATCAATTCAAGTAGGTGTTCAGCTTTGATACAGGTACAGAAATACCATCTGCTTACAGGAAGCAGTTATTTTCACTGTATTGCATTGCGTGGTAGAAGGGGGCCAAATGCGTGGTAGAAGGGGGTTAAACAGAAGGCAATGACCATACTGAATACAGTCAGCTCTAATAAATCGTGGAGGGAGGGAAAAGAATATTGCATTGAAGAAGGTATACATATATATAAATAAAGATAAATAACAGAAATATTGTTACCTTTAAATCTTTTCTGTTCATCTTTTGCCATTTTTACAGCTAAGGCCAGTCCAATTCCTGAGGAGCAACCTGTAATGAGGACGTTTCTTTTTGCCATCCTTTTCACTGTGTGGTTCAAGCAAGACTTCCTGCTCAGAGGCACGACAGCCTAAATGCAGCTACAGTATAATGTCACTGGCCTTTAATGCTATCTGCAGCTTTCCTGAGTCAACAAATCCCAAAATGCACACCTGGACCCTGCATGATTAAGGGATAATCTCCAACTAGACAAAAACAGAAACAGATGCTCCTGCATGAGCTTATAATCTGCATTACCAGTGTGGACAATATTTAATATTAAACTTGATTAGTCTTTGAAATGAGACATTTGTAAACTACATAAGATTTTTAAATGGTAAAATAATCATTTTGCACATTACTGGAAGAAAAAGCTTTGCCACAATTACAATTGCCACTAGAGACAACCAGCCTCTAGTGTTGAGTCCAGCACTCACATCAATGACAAATACCCAAAATACGATCCCTTTGCTAAAGGTGTTCAGAATTTCGGTGCTTACAGCACCCTTTTGAAATAGAGCAACGGTTTAATTTATTCCCTGATATCTTGTTATTATAGACATGTTTGTAACTAAAAGTCCTAACAGGCTTTATAGAAAAAGTAAACTGAAAAGTATGCTGTCGATTTGGAAGTAGACAAGTTATTTAGACAGATTCCTCACATTTATTTTTGGCACTGTTCTTATACAAGAAGGGGGAAAGTGAGCAAGCATGCTAGCAGTGAAGAACTAGAAAGACACTAAACTGACCAACTTCACTATACCCTTGCAATCACTGAAGCCTTTGAACATCTTCTATTCTCCAGCTGACAAGTTGAAGGAAATAAGTTTTCCAAGAGACAATAACCCCATGTTAATACCACACAGTTCAGAAGAATTAACTTAGTTTTTAAGGATTTGTGTAGATGTAAACTAGTTAGTAACTCAAAAGAGTAGAATTCTACAGCAATGCTTCACTGAAATGATGTTAGCTTTCCAGACAAACTAATATTGACAGTATAACAAATGAAATCATTAACCTCTCAGACCTGCGAAGTAACAACATCTGAAGTTAATGAGGATTTTTAATTATGTTTCTATTTATTTATCAGGTTTGACCATGGCTTTACCAAGGAAGTTAGTATTCAGATACACAATTTTACCACAAATGCTTTTTAGCTGATTCAGCCATTAGGCAAATTGCTATTGCTGCTCATGCACATTTATATTTAGTGCATGTAGGAGGGGCAAGCAAGGCTTTATGCAATACTACGTTAGTGGAATTCCACTAGTGTGGTGATGCAACTGTAATTACAGATCGGTTATATTTTCCCATTGAAATTCTGGTTTGAAGGGCTTTAATGTTCCTTTGCTTTAAAAGACCAGTCTGAAGTTTGATGCACAGATTTCTAGCCTGAAGGCAAACTGATCTGCTTAACAAGAGGGGAAAAAAAAAAGTATTTTTTCAATTACGCTCATCAAATTAATTTTACTGGTTTTAATTTAGTGTTATGTAGAGATAGCTTGATCTGAAATACATCATACAGTAATTTCCCCAAGTAAACAGCACTTTTTGCTACATCATAATTTTTATAATAGAAAAATAAATACTCTGAAACTGCAGAAATATATACTTCAGATGAGTGTATCTTCAACTTATCAACAGCTGCAAAGTGTGTGCCTGATTTTGTATAACCACTGGAAGAAGAATAGCTGGACTTGTGGAGCATGTTTGAATAACTAGTTAAACTGACATATCTACTACCAAGGAGGTTAGCACACTTCCACCTGCCGCGTTCCTGAAATACAACAGTTTATTTTTGTTTTGTTTTTCTGTCTGAGATGCACTCTTAAAACACTAAACACCTCATTCAGGCTTAAGCCTTAAATTAATTTCTGTTCTTCTCTGCTCTACATTAAATGCTGTTGCTAACTGGATATTCTGAATTACCAGTCTCATATCTTAATGCGAATAAATCATGCTTGCATGAATCAGACTCGGATTTAGGGCTCTCATATTTGCATTTTCTGGCACTTATGCAATACAAGACTGGGGTCACTAGCCATTTACACTAAATTGTGTAATACTTCTGGAAAACTGTTTTAGTTTGTAAGGAAACCGTCAAGCCTTATGGCCCTGTCCCACACATCTCTGCACCTGAAAGACACTGGTTGGAGTGAAGCACACAGATTTTCCCAGCATCTATTAATGACCATATCAGAGACCTAAAATGTCTTACACACAGGTTCATTCTAATAAACATAAAATGTTGCAGGGACAGTATCTTAAGACAAACAAACAACAAAAAACTATTTCCAAAGAAAAAATGATAAAAAGATAATACCATTTTGCTCTTATTAGATGTATGACACAGCTACATCACTTTAAATCCTGGGGGGGAAAGAGGGGACAACATAGCACTAGAGATGAAATTAATTCCTACAATTCAAGATACTTAAAAATAAAATTTATTTCTGAAAAATAAGGGAATTTATTAAGGCAATAATCTCAAAAACAGCTGGAAAAAACAAGATTGGCTTTTGCATCAGTAAAAACACATTCATAATTTACAAATACAATGTTAAAATTTCCTCTCTGAATGCACTATTATGTTGCCAGCAACAGCATTCGTGGATTACTGCTTGCCCAATAGGTAGCATTTCTTCCTTCATAGATCTTGCCCCTGCAACAGAATATCTTTGATCAGAAACTTCAAACTTCCGAGTTCATTTTACCCCATCAAAGTCCTTCTGCACTAAGATACTACTTTTTGTTTTGAAGATCTCTCTTAACAAATCAAGCCAGCTATGTGCAGGTCTCAAGTCTATGGCTTCTTTCTCAAATTCTGCCTCCTAGAATGAAGTTGTTATTGCATTCCTGTTTACTGTTTTGTCAACTAAAGTGCATTTGCTTTCAAAATAAATAAATGTTGAAAAATTTGTAAGCAATGTTAAGTTTTAAGAGAAGTGTAGTAAAATATTATGCAGCATACTTTGAGAATAAATATTAATAAACAAATTCTCCACAAAGATGTAAAATTTGAAGTATTACTGTCTTTTGAAATAACTGCACTGTGTAAGGCTTAAGGTTTCTCCGTGAACTGGATTATTGCGTTTAAGTTCCTCAAAACTTAAGATTCTAAAAATTTACTAGGTGTTTTTAAAAAACATATCAACAGTATTTAAGTGCTTCCACCATGTAAAAGGAAAAAAAGCCTACGATTTCTACCAATTCAAGCATCTTATTTAAAAAAATCTTATTAATATTAATGTTAAATATTCTGGATTTTATTAAGTAAACAGAAATGCATGGTCAGTTATAGTATGCTTTTTGTTGTTAATTTCTAAGGGACTTGGCTTTTTCTCCTCCTTTAAGAACAGGCTTGCATTCTGGACTTGATTATTTGGCAGTACATATATATATATATATATATATATTAAAAAAAAAAAACAGGAATATGAGCTGATCAACAAAATGGGTGCTCTCATACAGGATTCACAGCAGCTACATTTACATTAGCCATTACTGTGGCCCATATCAACCAGTCTAATATTTGGTAACATCACAATATACTATGGCTCCTGTTAATTATGCCTATAAAAGCCATTATGTTGCATCTATTCCCTATTAGCTAGATGCTTATTCTTAAGAGAATGCTATAAATGGAGTACACAGACATCTGTAAGTAGCACATAATAAGCTTAGAGCTAATGAATGAAAGACTATTACATGTACTTCTAATTATTTTATACCATGTATTAGATGTCTCATCTTTCTCATGGCTTTCTGCATTTTATATGACCACTTTTATACCGACCACTTTTTGCAAATATATTTATTTATTTATTTTTGTAAACACTGAGCTCTAAAGGCATAGATAGTCCCAATCCATTTTTGTATAAGTGACACACTCAAGTCTTGGATGACACAGAACCCCCCTATTGTCCTTGCATGCCTTTCACACAACAAAACAAAACAAAAAACCTCTATAGTTCTGTAATACCCTCTGTAGTTCTATAATACCCAGGAGGCTGGGAAAGATGAACGTTTTTTAAGCCTTACAGGCTTAAATTCACATGCATTTTAGTTATTTCTAGTTTCTCAATAATTATTACAAATAAAGTAAAAGCAAGTTATGCAAAACCAGAACTGGGTAATTCACATTGTTCAGTTCTCTTGGTTAAAGATCCTGTGATTGTTTGTGTGCAAAAATTGCCTTAGATGCTTTACATATAATGGCTAGTTAAGTCAACTTACCTCAAGCAATGCTTCATTTGCAGCATGAAACACTTCATCTCTAACCTGAAGTTGTTGTTGCAGATTAGTAACAGCATCTTGAGCCTCTTCTAAATCTAGCTTCATCTGTTGCAACTGTCCACTTAGATGATGAGAACCAAATTTTTGGTGTTGTGTTGGTATCTGCCTTTTTGCTTGGTCTTTTGGATGAGCACACTTCTCAAGTTTAAGGAATATGCCAAAAACATTGTAAAAGTTAGAGACTTTGACATTTAAGAAAAAAGTACTTAATATTTTTCTTACTTCAATTATCGTTATTAACAAAATTTTATTTCTCACTTCAGTAAGGAACTTGGCCACAGAAGTTAATTTGTCATAATTTACAATGGTAGATGACTCTTAAGTCAAATCTTTTTTCTTTTTAATAAAACAAAGTTATTTCAACTTCCTAGAGTGTGCTGTTGTAACAAGATCTTCAATGCAGATTAAAGCAAAGTAAGAACAAAATGAATCAACTGAAAAATCTGTGCCCTGGTTATTTTATGAATCTCAAAAGGGCAAGAGAAAGAAATAAATTCAGTAAGGAAACAATCAGATAACTATTTATAACGTGCACTGTAACAGGAAAAGTTGTGTATTAAGGAAAAAAAGAGTGAGAGAGGCTATAACCATCCCTCTTAACACCCACTCCCGCTGCTTTCCCCAGATAAATTATTAATTAACATTTTAGGACTTGCACAAAGGTAGAAGATTGGTCAGTGAGTCTGCCATAAACATCACCGAAGTAGAAAGTTTTCTCTTACATGTTAATACAGACACCATTTCCAAACACAGAAGCAACCACATAATATTATGAATGGAGCTAGAAGCTCTGTAATGTATTCAATTTTTATACAAAATGTTTCTAAAAATAAAAATAAAGAAAAGAATATTTCCCAGCATAAGTAAACAGTAGAGAGAAACTCATTAGAGTTATGAGCTTCATAGACTATTTTATTTATCTTACATCTTTGGATTGCCATTTTTCTTTTGACTTTTATTTTTGCAACTTTAATCTGGTGTAGAATTTTGTCCAGGTGTACTTCTTTGAGAAAGACACAACCTTATCACAAGAAACTATCCTGAATTGCATTTATATCATTCTCATTGTGAGAGTCTGAAGAGTCCAGTAATACCCCGGAATTCATTCTTTTAGGATTCAGCCATTTCATGACATGAGGACAATCCCTGCATATGTGAATTTATTTTTTAATAAATGTGGAATTTATATTTTAAGAAGGTAACTGCATACACAAGTAGATACTTCCCTCGAGGACCTGGTACCTTTGGAATCTAGTTGACCCAGAAGCCATAAATGGCCTTTGAGGTTCTTACCTTCTCCCTGTCCAAACAGAAGTGGTTGATTGAAAGCAGTTCTGACTAAGCCTATCAGCTACTGCTTCAAAAGAAGGTGTAAGTGTATTCTTTTAACAGACTACTTTCTGGGAAGGAAGCCTTTAGTCAGCATTTGTTCAGGCACTAGGTAGGAGACCCTTTCTTGTCCGGTCCACGACTGTTCAAAATCATCTCCTTTAACAGAAGTCAAAGTGGAAGCGCTGGCACTGCCTCAATCAGCAGTGAAAGAACCTTCATATCCACCTGGGACACAGCCATGTGTTCCCCATGCTCTAGAACACAGATCAAGTACCTTCAGTGACAGAAGACTTCTCAGATGTCCTATTCCGAAACAAGGAATAGCAAAGACAACATGATCAAAACGGCAGGAGCAGTTTCAGTTCTAGTACTTACCTCTATCTGACAAGCACCTTTTAATGAACATATTTCTGCAGAAAGCCTGTTTATCTCAGATTGCATTTGTACTTCTAGTTGAGCTTCACGAACTTTGGCAGCACCCAGTTCTTCTGCCAAACGGTTTACACGAGATTCCTGAAAGACAGTAAGAGATACTATAAATCATGCCCGTACCTAAAAAACACTGTAAATGCAAAATATTTTTTCCACCTGAAAAAAAAAAAAAAAAATCACAGGACATAAGTGAATCAGTTTCTCTGTTTTCTGCAAAGAAACACAATGAGGTTACCCATTTCCTTCTTTGTTTGTATGGAATCAACATTAGGACAAGGCCTAGAACATGGTAGTCATCAAGGTGCTGCTACTTCCTTGTTTAGCTCTTAAGCCAAAGATAAGCCTACTGAATAACACTGGTAGAGTCATACTCCTTTAAATAAGAGGGAGTTTGCTTACCATCAACGTAGTTACACAGGTCAAGCAAGAAACTTTAGAATCTAGAATGTTTTCTAGAGATTGCACAAAGAGGAAATGATTATTTGAGATAGATGTTAATGAAGTTGCTTTCATAAATTATTATTTTTTTAAATCTCTGTATGAGAACACTCTTCCAAAGCTTAGACAGGACCACATAGCTGCAGCACTGTTTCTAGATATTGAAAACTGGCAAAGACAAAAGTACACTTTTACTAATGAATGCTCCTTCCTAACCTACAATGTTCTCTCATTCTCTGATTTTTTTTCATAACTGGTGTTACAGAAGAAGTAGCTGTCTTCAAAGGAGAACAGGAACTGCACCTGGGTCTGACCTGTGTACAAGAAAAAGGAAAGACAATGGGCAGACAGCTACTGTGTGAGTTCTGATTTAGTCTAGTTCCTTGCAGATATTTAGTTATGGAAATATACCAGCTATTTCCCCTTATCTGTTCCCTATGCCAAAGGGAATACCACTTTTTGGTGAAAATCTTGGTTAACTCTGGTAAGTAATAAAAAAACCACTGGGTATTAAATGGGTATTTCTTTTGCCCATTATTAACCGGAAAAAAAATGAAATCTTCTCTTTTCAGAACTGAAAAGAAGGAAGCTACTAATTACTGTGAAATGGCAAGGGAAAACAGAATTCGGACGCTCCCACAGAGTGAGAGTTCAAAACAGAACTACAATATGCATATTACAAACTTTAAGCCCTAAACAAACGCATCCTTTCCAAAAAAAAAAAAAAAAAAAGTTTTTAATACCTCATTCTACTACTACTGAACGTATATTGTGAGTTGAAATGTTGACACATTCAGTCACCTTTTCTTGGGACAGATGGTTTAGTTCTTCCAATTCATGCGAGAGCCTGTCTGCTTCCCTTTGGGCCTGAACCAACATTCGACGAGTCTCCACCAATTCTGAGTGAGCGTGCTGCAGCTGTTCTCGTTCTAGCTTCAATTGCTGACCCAAATCTAACGCTTCTTTGTACTGGTCTCCAATACAATTCCCCTGGTTTTTCACTGTCTGTAACAGGTAAACAGCAACAGATCTCAAAAGAAAACCAAATAAATAAAAAGTCCCAAAACATTCTGCATTCATTCTTCTCTTTCAGAGGAGAAAAAAACAGCAGCAAGAAAAGAAAAACTCCCATCAAACACAAAGTCCCAAAACCATAACATCTGTATAAATATAAAAATAATATAAATATATAGACTCTGTAAATATAATAGACTCTAAAAGACTGCAGATCTGTGGTCCATCTAAGTTCTGTGTCATCTCACAGCAGCCAACACAGATATTTAAAAGGAAGACGTTAACAAAACTTGTTGATTTCTATATATAGTAACACATTCATAAAAAGCTGATTTTAACACATATTCATTAGCATCTCATATATGCCTGAAAACAAGTATTTGTATAATTCATAAAGTTAGCTATTTTCTGGTTTATCTGTATGCTTCAACTCACTGTGCAAAAAAGAAAACCATCGCCACACCTCTTCTAGCTCCTAAGAGCACACTAACTCTCAGTACTCTTCTGATGCATTTATTGCCACAAGATAAATATTTAAGGCACAAGAAGCTCTCATCACACAGTATCGTTGATATAGAATGAGTCCAGAAGAGGACCACACCAAGATGAGCGCCTCTTCTACGGGGACAGGCTGGGGTTGTTCAGCCTAGAGAAGAGAAGGCTCTGCAGAGACCTTATAGTGGCTTTCCAGTGCCTAAAGGAGGCCTGCAGGAAAGCTGGGGAAGGACTCTTTGTCAGGGGATGCAGTGATAAGACAAGGAGTAATGACTTTAAACTAAGACAGGGCAGATTTAGATTAGATATTAGGATGAACAATGATCGATTGTTGATTTAATTTCAAGGAAGACCATACCATCTCCATAGCCAGAGCATCAGATTACTAAAGATGATCAATATTTTAATTTCTTCACAAAACACACAAGAGTCTGCCGATAAATTTCTAACTTCTAAATCATTAAACGGGTTTAATTTTAGGGCATTAAGATCCAGCAAAAATCAGGATATACAATACAATTATATGGGGAGAAGTAATGACACTTTTTCTGAAGAGACACCGTACGGTTCTTTCTAGGCAGTTACAGTAATGGCGTTAAAAATTTGACAATTTGTTTTAAATGAACTCTACTTAAGAATTTAAGTAGATAACTCCACAGTATTTGCAAGCACTATCTTTAGGGAGAAGGCTGTTTTACTTGCATTGTTTATTAAACAATCACATGGGCCTAAGTACTAAATATTGTGCAGTACGTCGTGAAAAAGTTACTAAGGGGAGAGGACTGAAATCCAAAGAGCATTTCACCTTCTCAAGAGCTTCTAGGCTCTGTTGCTTTCTTTCAATTTTCTTCTTCAGCTGATTTATCTCTTGATCTCTTTGGAGTATTTCAAACTCCTTTTCACGAAGCTCATCCTTAGAATGCTGGAGTTTGTTCTCTAAGCTCTCAATCTGAACAGAAAACACAATCATATCAGGACAGTTATTTTAATGAAATCAGAACAATTATAAAAACAACTTACAAACACTGCCAATATTAACACTGGCTTTGGGATCCCTTGCTAATTTTTGATTTTATTTTGCTAATGTTTTCCTGTATCAGGAAGTGCAGTCTGGGAATTATCATATTAAGCAGAAAGACACATTTTCATTTTTGCACTGTCATATCCCTGTAATAGTTTTAATTGACAAATAAAATATTTTTGCTAGTATATTAAGGTATTCTTTCCCTCCCTACAACATGGCACCAGTATTCTCTTCCAGGTTAAACCTGGCCAGCTTTTGTGTTCCAGAACCAGACATTCTTATATAATCATTTGCCCTTTGTTAGGGGAACCGTGTTTTAAAGCAAGAATTACCTTTTTTTTGCATTCCTTAACTTCTAACTCAGATTTCTCTAAATTGCTCTCTAATTGAATTATTTGTTGTTCCACTTCTCCCCTATGTTCACGAACTGTCATATCCAACTGTGTAATCTAGATATAAAACAGGAAAAAAGGAGACATTATTTTGAACTACTATGCCGAGTTTAAGCAGCAACATTACAAAATACGACAGCAAAAGGAATTAAACTAAACTCTTGTAGTCTCAGAAATATTCTTCCAAGTAGTCAAAATAAAAATGCACCCGAGCTACCTCATCTGAAAATCAGGGGCAAAATACAAAGAGTAAAGTGGAAAATTGGGAAAAAAAAAAAGTCCCTAACAGAACACATTTGGTCATCAGATACACAGAATACAAACAAAGTTTAATTCAGTTTAATCTGAATTTAATTAGTAGTTCATTATACTTTTCTATCATGTTAGAAAGTGCTAATTTTTGCCAAAGCAAAATACATAAATTAATTCTGTTGCTTTGATGAACTCACAGGGCGCTGCGACAAGAATATACTGGACGATTTGACCTCGTTACAGTCCCAGTTCCTTCTACAGATGTATTTTTTTTTCCACCTCAAATATTCTTGGATACACAAGCTACTAATTCTTGCAGGAAGTAGCAATCAGAAGGCTAAGGGCTAATTGTGACAAAACAGCTTTTCCACAAGGAGTACCAAATGCTGAAGCCAAATCAAAAGACTGAAAATATTTCGTGTGAGATACAGAAATTTCTTCACAGTAAATATGCTGTTTTGTATTTAAAGATTGCTTTCGATCTAATTAAATAGGATCCAGTGAAAACCAGGAAAGGAATCTATCATTTCAAGGCACACTTGAGTGCAGACCTTTCCTCCCTTTTATCAAAAATCAGTATGTCAGCAGGTGTCCTGCAACTTTATTACTAAAAGAATTATGGGATGGGTTTACATGAGGCTTCTGTTCTACGAAAATAATAGTTTGTGCCCATGTAGGGGAGCACAACCTGATCTTTCCTGTTGCCATAAGGCTTCAGGAAGATACAGCAAGTTTTACAGTCAATACTATGGCTAGCTAAGCAGTACAGTTTGGAATGGCATGTTAACACAGTTAAATCTAGTATACTTTTTATAAAGTATCATAATACTACATAATAGGAACAGCTGTCAGTAACATACTTAAAAACAATCTGACCTGAGCTGCTCTTTGTTTCAGTTCCCAATTCCTTTCTTTCAGTGCTTGGTCCATGTCAAGCAGTTCTTGCTTTTTGTCTTCAACTTCTCCCTTGCAATACCTGAAATTCACATATGTTTAACTGCTTAATGCACATTCACTTGCTTAGCTTCAAGCAATTGAATTTCAGCTTGAAAAACATTAAAGTAACCTGGCTTTAAGCCAGGTTATGTTAAGTGTGAATCTACTGATTGGAAAGACAAACCCAAAGAGAGTAATTGTGATAGTTTCCTTGTGGAGATCTCCCAATAACTTCATTTTTCCAGTTATTTAACTGGTTATCAGGACAACCTATTTTTGAAAAACAATACTAAATAAAGGTATCACTAATTTATGGTCAGAATGTAAAATTGAAAATTTCACTATAAAATAAACTTATACCTCTTACCATCATTTCCACAGATTTGGAATTCAAAAAAAATTTGAACAGATTTTAAAACAGTTTGCAAAAACGAATTCAGCACCACTTAGAAATTACGAGTGAGCTGAGAAACTACTGCACCATGTTATCCCACAGCCACAAACCACCTAACAATTACAGACAGCTGCTAAAAAGACCATCCAAACTACATGCTATTCCTAAGCAAACAATAATGTAACTAAGTTTTCATGATAGAAAAGATAGCAGCTTACCTGAGCTCAGCTGTTAGATTCATGACAGCAACACGTTTCTCTTCTAGAGAGGACTGTGTGTTCTGTAATGCTTCTTGCGATTCCTGAAGTTGTGTTGAAGTGATTTTTAATTCTCCCTTGGCATTCTGTAATGCAGATTCTAGTTCTACTATTTTCTGTAATGCTTCCCTATGGCAAGTCTCACTTTGAAGCAGCTTATCTTCTAAATCATTCACTGTTTTACAGACACACACACAAAACAAGTCAAATCAAAGTGTTGAGTCATCAGTAAGTCAGGCTCTTTATGAACACCACTGTCTATAGCACTGGTAGCTGTAACCAATTTTCAGTATCACTATTTTTAGGAAAATCTAGAAAGACAATGAAATTATGCAACCACCCATTCACGGCACTTAAGTCTTCACCGTTTTCTCTTCAGTTCACAATCTATAATAGACCTGAAATTTGAGTATGCATCTAAAACATTTTGCCAATGAGAAGAGAGAGACAATATAGTAAATGAATATAGATTGCTACAAAAAATGTTAGCAGAATTGGTAGTAAGCCTCCAGTTTAAAAGAATGGTAAAAATAAATGGAAGAGGAGTGGTTAGAAAGTTTAATTCCACAAGCTCTTGTATATTTTTTTTCTTTTAAATTAGATGAATTTTCATGAATGGCATTACAACTTTGTTAAATTTGTGTGTCTTGTTTGATTACCACGTTAAGGATCTGCATTACCAGTTTACAGAGGCAAATCTGCTTAGTCATTTAAAATAGGATAAAGGTATACCCACAAAAAAGAGAATTTGCAGAAACCCCTTGAAAATAAGTCGGTGGTTTGTTTGTTTATCTTTAACTGTGGAATTACCAACAAATTAAAAAATATGACTATGGAAAACCCTCAAAACTACCATATTCTGACTTGCTTGTTGATTTTAAAGGAAAATATCAAACCTAATACACAGAGAAACAGCATGAATAAAGGAAGCCTAGAAAACAAAATAGCTAAATAACCTTCATTTGTCTTTTCATTGAGCTCTGATTGTGCTTCTTTCAAAGAGACATCCAATCGATTTATTTGCATTGCTTTGTCTTCAGCATCTCGTTTTAATTGTACTACTTCTTTTTCCATAATAGTAAGTTCATTCTTGTACTGATCCGTCTCCAATTTAATTTGCCTAAATAAAAACATAACAAAAGGAACTTTGTAATAACAAAAGCAGCATATCTACATCCTTACATGCTCTGAGAAGACAGATGCTTTCATGAATAGCGAATAATATTGTTGAATCTAGTGGAATTCTGTTAGCAGATCGACCACAAATACACAGCAGATCCTGTCAAGTTCAGCTGAAGCAGTAAAGTTCAAGGAATTTTATTAGGAAAAGAAGATCTTACAGTAGAATTATCATTATTCCCATCAATTATGTGGGTAACTGTGACATCCATAGGAACAACAAGTCATGTAAAGCAGGTTTTTCTTGCAACAAGACATTCTTTAAGACTACCAAGCCCTCCTCAAAGTACAAACAATTTGATATGTTTATGAATTGAATTGTATTACGAAGCGCCATTTTGAGACTAAATAGGTTGCCTGTACACACATTAATTCCATTTGAAGTCTGTTTCAGAATCTCATGCCTCTGCTAGTTAGAAACTTTCTAAATTCCCATCTATTACCCAGAGACTGAACGGTGTAATTACATAGCTGAATACCATTTCAGAGCAAACACTGTTACATCTATATGCAGAATATACCCCTCAGTTATTCTAAACCTACCTGATTATGCTGTTAAGTTCATCTACCTTCATTCTGTTTAAATCCGCTTCCTGAGAAGTTAGACAAAGCTTCTCTTCTACCGTTCTCAACTCATCTTCTGCACGCACTTTCTGTTTCTGAAGTTCTTGTTCCAAAGTAGATACCTATTTAAAATTCCATTTAAATTGTATTTAAATATATATATGTATATATAAAATACTTTTAAACTATGTAACAAAGAAAAATACATCCTTGTCTTGTAATTCACACACTTTTAATACAACAGGTATCTCTACAGTCTAAAATTGTATCTAGTTTAAGACTACAATTTTGCAGTCACATCTGGAAAACAAATGTTTGAGTAAGTGTAACTAGGTTCAACTTTTGAATTTCAATACACCTCACCTTAACTGAAGTCTAGGGCTTGATTTTCCAAGTACTTAGCCACAAGAATACAAGAGTTTTTGATATCAAAGAGCTTGCTTTAATATAAAACAAACTAATTCCTTTATTTTAGATATATCTAAATTAACAACTATCACCTCAGTTATAAGATAAACATTCAGATTCTAAAGTTGTTACAAAAATGCATATAAAAGAATTTAAACAACTGTCCTTATGTAGACTCTTCTCATAGTACTGTACCTGTTTTTCAAGCTTAATTTGATTATCTTCCAGTTCCTCATTTCTAATAGTTTCTTGCTGCAACATTTGCTGCTGATGATGCAAGGTTTGTTGCAGAAGAATATTTTGTTCACTTGTGTCCTGAAGATCATGACCTTTCAGTTTTATTTCCTTTTGTAAATAAAAAACCTGAAAATACATTTACTTTCCATTACAGTAAAACATTTTTAATGCATTTTTATTACATTTTTCATGTAACAGTGAGAGGCACGATAAAAACTCAGTGGCTTGAAGTAGAAGTTTTCTTAACCCCAGGACTTCTTCCCCATTGAGATACTTGTGACACAAATCAACTATGGACATGTAACTTCATATTGCAACAGCATGCTCTCCATTCTTTAAGAATATGATTTCTTTAATCCTGGTTCTGTTACTTCTTTAAACAACTCATTTTTATTGGTATTCCTTTTTCCTAGTTTTATCCAACATTTCTTAGTTATGCTTTTCTTCTTTACCCTCATAAAATGTATGGTATTTGCCCGCAACTAAATTCCTCATCACAATTCATGCTGCAAAGGCTTTGTTTCTTATTTCACAAGCTTTTAGATTAAACAAACGAGAACAACAGCTTTCTCTGCAATACAGAAGAACCACTAGAATACATTATTACCTCTTCAGACTTCTTTTTGAGCTGATTTTCAAACATCTCCTTATTTTCTTCCGACTGACTCAAATACAGTGCAAGTTCTTCCTTACATGTATCTAGTGCTGACTCAAGTTGTTTCACCTAGTTGAATGTAAAAATTACTTCAAATTAGCTATTTTTGTTAACTAGTTAGTAGTCCAAAAATGTTGAAAATATATAGCTTTTCAGACATCTTCAAAGATATTTTAATCTAAAAGTGTTAAAAGACATGAAAGATTATAAGCTTCAAAGAACTGAATTAACATTCAGAAACGTAAGAGATCAGGGGTCCTAATTTTAAGTCTCTGGAAAACAACCCAAATACTGGAAAGACATTCAAAAAAGAAAACGGATCCAACACAGATTCAGAGAACGTGCTACCAGCTATCTAACAAGTAATATCCCGAAGATCTAATACTGCCTGAAACCTGACTGTGTTAAGTCACCACATGACAATGTTTAGTAAAACCGCTGTAATTATTGCATGGAAAATACCAAGCAAACATTAAGAAGTACAGATGTTTTTGTTTTTTGTTTTAACAGACAACCAATATTATGATATCATATGTCTAAACTATACCTAGAGCAAAAACCTATGAAATATTACCTTTGTTAGGCAACCTCTTGCTTTCAAAATACAAGTACAAATCTGCCCTATTTGTAACTACAGTAATTTAATAAGGAAATTACGCATTGCATAATCTCTTATGGTAGATTCCTCCACAGCTTTTATTTAAAAAATAAAAGTAGCAGGAAGACTTCAGTCTAACAATTTCTGAAATATTTGTGCGAGACATTTCTGTAAAACAGCCTCAGAGTTTGTCCACAGAGGATAAAAAAAACTTTAAAACTATTAGTCGAAAATGACAAAGAGTTTACTAACTTTGATTGTTTGTTCAGTTAATCGATTCTGCAGTATCTTCAGTCCCTCATCTTTCTTGATGTTTTGTTTTTTCATTTCCTGTTTAAGCATATTTTTTTCCAAAACAAAAACAAAAAAGGTAAATATAGCGGCAGTAAAAAAGTATAGCTACAAAGAATTCATACTAGGAATCAGGGGAAAAAATAGATCATTGTACATATATGTATA
Source organism: Nettapus auritus (assembly GCA_011076525.1). Lineage (NCBI taxonomy): Eukaryota > Metazoa > Chordata > Aves > Anseriformes > Anatidae > Nettapus > Nettapus auritus. The sequence goes on along the minus strand of CM021772.1, from coordinate 1,127,791 downwards.
CAGCTTGCATACTGTATTTCTGTATGTCATACTTCAAAGAGAATTTGGTTCCTGAGAAGTGTCCCTTCATAGTCTGCAGCAAAATTAATTATTAAATGGAATGTGTATTGCCACAGTAGAACATTCTTGTTTTTCCATCTAGTGCAGAATAAATGCAATAGTTCTTCACCCAGATCTCGTTTCCTTAATTGAAGCAAGAAGCACAAGGGGCAAACCAGAGGTATAAACAGACTGCTGAGATGGCAAACAACAAAGGGTGATGAAAGTTCACACACTTTAGAGTAGTATGGGGAGTACAGTAGATTCAGTCAGTGACTATAAACTAAACTTAAGAAGGAAGCAAAGACATTATTTTTTTCCAGTTTTTCCACGTGTCCATGGATGTGCTTTTCATTATTAGCCACTTGCTTGATTTGTATTTAAAGAAAGTCAAAAGCCAGCCTTACCTCTCTGCTCTCTACCAGTAGCTCATCCAATGATTCAATGTGATGCTGTTTATGCATAACATCTTCTTGCAAAACAGATATCGTTTTTTCTTGTTGTACAAGTTGTTGATGTTTCTTGTCTAGCTGTGTCTGAAGCTGTCCATAAGTAGTTAATGGTTTACTCTCTAACAAGCTTTTCCAGAGAACTTATACATCTAAATATGTAATTCGATTTTAATCACCCACCAAGAATGAAAAGTAAATAGATTTCTGCCATCGACAGTATTGCACAGTATTAAATATAACAAGAAATCCCAATTCCTTGTTAGTTTAAAGCAGTAAGAGAAACAAGAGAATAAGAATGTAATTGCCTGCTGTCAGCCAAGGCACTAAGACACTCTTACATTCTTTACTAAAAGGTAACAAGTTTCTTTAACAGCTAGAAATAGCCGAGGTTATATTTCTAATGACATGGAGCAACTTTATTCCTCTACAAAGAATGAAAAATCCCACTGACATTTCTTCCTGAATACAGATGCTCATAAGGTTGGCAGAGGTTCAGCAAGCAAGAGTACTCTTAGAAGCTATAATTCTACTTTTCCCCAAACACCTAGTACAAAAAGAAAAAGAGCCACAGTATTCTTAAGCTTACATTTCTGTTCAATTGAGCAGAAACGATATTTGTCTCAGACAGAAGTCATGAGACTGTGTAGCACTAGACAGACAACTAAAAATCAGTAAATGTAGGAAGAAGACAATATACATTTTTAATTGTGTCTGTCTCAGAACTACTGAAAAAAAATGAAGAAATTAACATAGGAAATAAATTATCACATCCATCATGCATACATACTAGCACACAAAGAAGGTCTTACCAGTTCTATCTGTTTCTCCATCTCTTTGTGCTGCTCAAGATGAACCAATTTTGCTTTTTCAAAAGCAGAAGTTATTTGCTCATGTTCTTCACTGACAGTTGTTTCCAACTCACGAATGCGGTTATTTTTTCCCTGGAAAATGGCAACAGCAAGAAGGATTTAATAAAAATAGTTAGCTCTGATATTAGTTATTATTTGATGATCAAGTTCCCAGATTTTACAAGCAAACACCACAGAAAATGCTAAAGTTATACAAAGTATGTCTCCTCTGAAAGGATGTCACACCTATAATCAAGGTGTAGCATGCCACTGCAGCCACTGTACAGAGATGGGGTATCTGCTAAAGTCAACCAACTACCAGCCAGTGGAGAAAGGAACATCTGATACAAAAAAGAAATGGACAGATGCAATCTCTTGAAATTTATATTTCTACTGAAAAGGAACACAAATTCTTTTCTTTGATAGCAAATTTTGACCCCTCCCCAAAACTAAAAATATTTATATAACAATATCAGAACCGGAAGATACAATGCTCCAAGTTTAGATCACCTTCAAAAGTTAACATCTACAAGACATTTTTATTCACAGGTCCACATTCAAGTAATTTTGTTAAGCAGGTATTAAAGAGAAATTTAGAGAACAAGCTCAATGCATTTTTTTTTTTTTTAATAGTATGGATGAAATGATGATCTCACCAAAACAAATGGTAGTGCTGCAGTTCATTTTAATAGGGCTAGATTTTCATTGTGTATGTCATTAAAAGGACACAGAATCACGTCCGTTAACAACCTACCATGCTCAAAATCAAGGAAAAAAACAGGTTTTATTTAAAGTTGGGTTTTGTTTGTTTGTTTTTGTTTTTTTTGTTGTTGTTTTCTTTTTAAACTATGCCATCTAAAAACTATGCAGATTGCCTAGCAGACCTGGAAGTCTATCTACATTGAATACATGGAATAACAACACTTTAAATTAAACTTTGATGTTCATTTTCATTTACGTCATTTTACACAGATGTTGTTTCTCACCATGAACATCTTACCGTAAGTTCCTGTTCCAACTCTGTATTTCTTGCTGCAGCAGCAGAATAAGCAACAGCCTTTTCTTCCAGTTGTTTCTCAAGTGCAGAAAGTTGAGAAGATTTCTTTACTATCTGGAATTAAATATGGAAAAAAACAGAGGTGAAGACAACCATTTCTGGTTTATTCAAGTATATGATATGCTTTCTTATTGCCAATTCTGTTGTAGCTACTTGTATTCATTAATAATTTTTATGACTTGTGTATTTATTTTTGTAAGCTCTATTAATCTTTATTCATCACAGAGAAGAATTCAGGACAATTTACCTATCTGTGATAATTTAGTGCCACACACTGTAATTAGTTACCGCAAATTTATAATATTTATGGTCATTATTAGTAAATATCACAAAATCAAATTATGCTGGAACTAACGCATTAGCACCAGAATGTAAATATTCACATTTATTCAGAGAAGAGCTAGCTGAAGGTTGACTTTTTTCCTGATGTTAATCTCTGGCAACTGTATTGCAATTTAATGAGGAAAAACACTTAGATGTTGAAAGAACAGTTTCCTTCTTAATCTTCCACATTAATTCAGCCATTCCAAAGCAACAAGACCATGCATATTTTCCACATAACAAATCAAGCTAGCCCACTAAGAACATCAGTTTTAAAACTAAATATTTCTGACAAAGACACACTGAGACTTCTGTCTTAAAGTTTTCCCACTTACTCAAAAGTTTATTTCCAATTTCTCTCTAAATATGCCAAACTTTCTTCACGGTGAGGGTGACGGAGCACAGGAGCAGGCTGCTTAGAGAGGTTGTGGAGTCTCCTTCTCTGGAGATATTCAAGGCCCGTCTGGACGCCTACCTGGGCAGCCTGCTCTGAGGAACCTGCTTTGGCAGGGGGGTTGGACCCAATGATCTCTCGAGGTCCCTACCAACCCCCACAGTTCTGTGATTCTGTGAAACTTCCAAATTAAGATGACAACTACAGTTTTTCCATAACGATTGTCTTAACTGTTTCTGATGACTGAACTAAGCAAAGCGTGATACATTTTTTCACTGCTGTTAGTAACTTACTTCTTGCTCTAAACTATTAGTTTTTGAAGCCTTCTCTAATAGCTCTTCTTGTATGATTTGAAACTGACTGGCACTCTGAGCCATGCTGGTCTTCAAAAAAGAATTCTCATCATCTGTTTTTGTCAGTTTAATACGTAATTCTTCTATCTCTTTCTTGAATCGTTGCCTCTCCTTTTCAAACTGTTTGCTGATAAGTTCCAACTGTTGACACTTCTTCCTCTCTCAAAGTAGAAAAAATAATTTGAGATTATTTTTATAAGAGAACATACAAAGCAGCACTCACACAGGTAATCATACAGTCCAAAGAGGAGAAACAATTTAATGACAGCATATTAAACCAACACAGACAAGACTGTTTAATTTTTCTCTGTAACTTAATTATTGTTAGCTGCAACTCACAAGAAAATAAAAACAAAAAAAAGAACACAACCACCCCCCTCCCGACACACACACGTCATTATGTGGGAGCTCTGAAGTCATTTCACGGAGCAATCCTAACAGTAATTGCAGAGGCCATTGCAGAAATTCTGTAACAACAGGACACATACAAGAGAATAAAAAATAAAAAAAAAAGGGAGCATAACCTGCAAAAAGACAAAAATGTGGTTCCATTTCAACAAAACGTGTAGCTTGCATATTGCTGCACAAGTAACTTAACTAGCTATAAAAAGAATAGTGGGCCTAGGGAGCGTAACAATTTCCAGAACTCCTAAGTGACAAATGCTCCCTATTCAACACAAGCACACGTTAGCTAAAAGATGTGTTATACACACACACTAAAACTAATTTGAACCCCACCCCCCAAAAAAAACAACACTTCCTCTGTTCTGTGAATTAATCAGACAAAACCGTGCAGTTATTTTGCAACCTTAAAGCTTACCTCCTTGAACTCTAATCAATCTGACAGGCTCTGTTTCCAGGCCACATAACCTGCTTTTTTCTTGTCCTTCATTATCATCTAAAAAATGTTCAATATTACAGACAGTTAAGTCGGCATGAGGCTTTCGAATTTCTGCTTCCTTCATTGCCAGTTCAATGCTATTATAAAGAAAGAGATAATTATTTAACATTTGTACAGGCTAGTTCTAGTACCACCTAAATATCTGCCTCGTCGTAATTCAATAAGCAGGAAGTTATACCTTAGGTCTGCAATCAGGGGTTTACGTGATTCACAAGATTCAGAGACAGCCTCTTTTACAGATGAACAGGATAGCTGACGTTTCAGGTGGTGCCATTTAAACTAAAGGTTAAAGGAAAAACAAAATCAACGCCAAACTGACTTTTTAGCGCCTAACAGTATGACTAATTCATATATGATACTATTATACTTAAGGTGTGCCAGGATATTATAAGTTTGGGTATCATGATCTTTAAAATTATTATCTTCAGTGCTTGCAGAACACTGCAGGTTCATCTCACGTTGGAGGAAATTACAGGCATTAAGGCCCACATTCCTTTATGTATCTCCGTACAGGCACAGAACCACATGTGTTTTTACCATGAAAAAATAGATCATGGACATACTATCAGAAATTCTACTTTTTGAACTTTCCACATTATTCTTCCTTTCAGATTTCAGCAATTGCATTTAATACCATTTTTTCACCCTCAGGTTAGAGGGCTTCTGAATATTCCATTGAATTACCAGAATAATCCCACGTTTTTCCAGAAAATGAAAATACATTTTCCAAATAAAACCATGAAACAACTTTTGAGGATCATCCAAATAAATGTCTATGGTCACAACAGCCCAAAGCATCACATTTTATACAAAATCACTACATTCTCTTGGGCAGGGGTCACTTTGGCCATACAGAAAGAATACTTTTGATTATTTTTGAAATACAAATGTGAATAACTGTAATGAAAAAATAAAAGAGATCTGATGCAATCTGTACTCCTGACCTTGCATGTTTCTCTCTAGTCCTTTCTGGCTTCCCAAGCAGTTCCTCCACAGTAACCCCTGTCAGTTCACAACTTTTTTCGTTTGTTTTGTTTTTTAAACAACACTCCTAAACACATTCAGTTTAGTCATAAACTTGACCAGTGCAAGATTTGGGCTCACAAGCCAGGGTTCATTGTGGTAAAACAAAAGTTCATTTGCAGTCAGGGAAGGTGTCCCTTCTCTTTAAAAGAAAAAGAGGTTCCTGAAACATCTCTCCTGTTCTAATTTCTCCATTGTCAAGGTTATCTCAGACTGTGGCTGTGTGCGACAATGTGTCTGCCACCTGGGAAAAGTCATACTGTTCAGCTGAGAAGAACCTCAACATCACATAACACGATACCGTATTTTGGAGAATACACCTTCATCTGAAGAATAAATACATATGACAGAGGGAAAGAAAATGTAATTTTACATGCTTGCCCATTAATCAACTCCAAAGCATCTATTAACTGTTCTTAAATCAGAAGACAAAAGTAAAATATTTAAATATAACATTTCTCCGTGCATCTTGAAAACAATATTACACTCAGATTATTTCTCAATAACTTCACAGAATTTCTATGCAACGTCAGTTAGGATTATTTAAGATGCAAAACACAAACTAGAATGATGCATCAGTTACTGTACCTCTTCAGATGTACTTAAAGACAACTGGGAAATAATGGTTTCCAGCACACTGAGCTCTTCCCTTAAATCCTCAATTTCTTGATGGCATAATTTCAAGTGGTTATGTTGCTGTGCAGTATGGGCTTTCAGCTTTGTGTTTTCACTAATGAGAGCATTTTTCTCCTTAAGTATTGTTTCTTTTTCATTAAGTTCACTTTCAAGCTCAAGAATCTTCTGATTACACCGACTCAGCACTGATACCATTTCAGTGTTCTTTGCTTCTAGAGTCTTAGTTTCCTCTTTTGTGCTATGATTCTCTTTCCTTAATTGCCTAAAAAAAAGTACATATGTTCAAAAGGAATAGCAATGCAAAGATATAGATTAGGATTTTAATTATTGAGAGTACCAGAAGAACACAACATAACTATACTGCTTTAGTAGTTTCTTCCCTTTCAAGATCTAAAATGAGCATCATACCAAGGACAAAAATTTGTCACTGTTTTATTAAGTTTTCACTCTTCATAAGAGCCACAATACAAACTGCTGTCAGAAAACTGAAGTAGAGAATAAACTCTCTCTCTTTCTCAAGCAACTGCAAGTTTCAAGCAATGTCACGGGAGTCATTGGTAGGAAATAGATCAAGGCAGCTTTAACTGTGCTTAGAGCCAAGGAAATTTAAGAACGGGATAAAATAACTGTCTAACTGTATCTAAGACAGAGGATGAAGGTAACGTACTAAGACTGAGCTAATCTAGTACTGTGTTACACGCAAACCTGAGGAGTACTATTTCTTCTCTATCTTCATATCCAAATGTACAGTGAGATAGTGTTTTTAGCCCATCATAAATTACTCACTTTTTTAAGTTACCTGTTGGTTTAGCAAACCGAATTAGCTCAAAGGTCTTGATGAGTGCCAAAATCAGCACAAATTAACAGGGAAAAAAAGGCAGTCTACAGGAAAGGTCCTCATCAGCAACAGAAAGCTATTCAACAGGCTCAAGCTAGCATAAGGGTGCTCACGCCAATCTCCACTGGCAAAGCGGCCTAAAGAACAATTGTTAAGAAAGGAATGAATGTGCATGGCGTGTGTGAAAGGGATACCCAAAACTGTCTGAGGAAGTGTTTTGTCTAAACCTAATAATGCTAAAAAGAGTAAAACAACTTACTATATTTAACCTAATTAGAGAATTATCAACAGATTTGGAAACAAAGATGGATTCAGCTTGAAAAGAAACGTATATGAAGCACAAAAATTCGAAACAGTGGGAAAGGAGCTTGGAGTGGGAAAAGACAGCAGTCAAACCTGGCTGGACACCAACAGAAGCTGCAGCCAGTATTAAATCCTCCCTTCAGACCCAAGTGCAACCTCTCCATTGGATGCTGAGAAAAGCCTTCATTCTAGCTAGGGACTGACAAGATGGTGTGCAACAAGTAGGCATTCACACCTCACAGTGCAGGTGAACTCTTAGCGTGTTTTTCACCAGCATGTATATTAGCAGACCGCAGGCAGCAGAACAGGTATACTACAAAAAAAGAACAGAACACCCACACCTCCCATAGAAACTGTGGGCGAGCCAGGCAACCCATGCTCCCAGAAAGCTGAAGAAGTGTTGTTTGTAACTGTGAATGCATGGCAGCATGTGGGATTTGTTACAGAAGAGCATTTAAAAATCTGTAGGTGTATGCTGATCTTTTTTTTAAATGTGTCTAGTATTAGGATCAATATCAACCATACAACAAAGAAACCTTAAGTGTTCACTGATGCTGGTCCTGATCTGGTTTGAACTGTACAAACTGAGAAGCAGTTTCCCGGTGACAGCTGAACATGAAACTTCTTCCCACACAACTGTAATAGTAAAATAACTGTACAGAATTTTTTTAAAGCCTGTGTTACCTTAATTGCTCTTCTAGGATGTCGAGATCATTCCTGTAGCTGATACAATTTTCATTCAACTTCTTTTTTTCATTTTCACAATTAGTTAAATGTTTTTCCAAGGCTTCTTTTTCAGCTTGAACCTTAAGAAGTAAGTTTTCATTACTGTGTAGCAATAGCCTAGTTTTGAATGTCGAGAGGTGGGGTTTTTTTGTTATTGTATTTTACGAAAAATACTATGAACACTATGCTGTTTGTTCTCTCAATGAACCCCCCATGTTAAGCATATAGATAATTCTGTTGTGAGTAAAACGAGAAGAGCAGAAAACATTCCCCCACCTCCACCCACCCCATCATTTGGGAAAGTGTAACGTCAGTTTGGTTTAATATTTTAGCACATTTGAGGTTGGCAATCTCCTTCCAAAAGGAAAGAAATCAAATCAGAATTCCCCATAAGAGACAACAGTCTGAAGTCTGTAATTTCTCCTTCTGATATGCAGGGAACATTTTGACCATTAGAACTTTGGGATATGAATTCATTTTTATCTCAACTGTTCTCTAGCATGCATTTCATTGGACAAATTGTAAAGACTGAGCCAAAACAATTATTTTAAAAGGACTGTAAACCTTTAAAAATACAAGATATAAAATATGTAAAATATAACCTTTAAAAATATAAGATTCCCAGCTGCAGGGATGAGACAAGAAATAGCAGCACTGTTAGGATACCTTAGGGACTTTAGAGCTGAATAAGAACCACACTGTACAAGGTTTAAAACTGGATAAACTGGCATTATCACCACCGACAGTTGTTTATCCCATCCCACCTCTCTTAAGACTTGGTCACCAACAGGCAGAAACAACTGATCCACCAGTGAACCCATAGCTGTTTGCTGCCCAGCATGCTAAAAGAAAGAAAATACTAAAAGAGTGGCAAAAACAAGTAAAGAAAAGAAACCCACTTTTTCTAATTTTTCAATTATTTTCTCGTTATACTTTTTGAAAACTCTTGTCAGCTCCTCAGCATTCAACAAAGCTTCATTTCTTTGCTGTTCTGTTCTGCAAAGCAGCATAGATATTAAAAAAAAAAAAAAAAAGAGAGAATTTCAGTGATCAGTTAGCTCCTTCCTCCAGTTATAGGAAACAGAAGAAACAAGCAAATTAACAACTTCAGGTAATTTCCTTTCTCCTTCAAAATTCCCAAGCCCCTAGATAAAAAAAGCGTCACAAGGCATGAATACATTTTAAATGTGATTTTTGCATGTCAAATAAAATTCCAATAATACTATGAACCTAAAAATAAACATTTTTGATGGTCTTCAAAAAGCATTTGCTATTTAACTAATCCTCCTGACCCCTTGCCAGGTCTGATAGGAACTGATTAAAGGATAAATTATTTTGGGGATTCCAGAGAGATGACATCAGTAAGTGAAGGAAACAGACTGGAGTGGTATCAGGTAAATAAGCATTCAAAGAAGCACCCCCCACTGCTGACAGTTTCACTGTTTTTCCTGCTCTCATAGTGCCCTTTTCAATTGTACCATACATATAGATAAAATTAAAGATAACAAAAAAACAGCTGTACCTAGTGAAAGGTGTCCCTGCCCGTAGCAGGGGCATTGGAACAGGGTGATCTTTAAGGTCCCTTCCAACCAAAGCCATTTTATGATTCTCTCAGATAAGTTGCATTCCTATTGCTTTCCCCACATACCCTCAGAACACAGCACTGGGTACTGTTAACTAGTTCTGTCCATCACAACATCATATACTGAAACACAAAAAGCATTTGTGCACAAAAAGCAAGATTCTTGCAAGACAGAATCAAAAAGAATGCAGGAAAAATACATTCTGGACAAATTTCAGCACTAAAGAACATCTATTGGGAAGGGAAAAAACATGATAAACTGGATAAGCAGCTAAATTACATTTTAGTGTAATGGATCAGCCTGCAACTACCAACAAGCTTCAAGACCAAAAAAAAGTTATTTAAAACAGCCTTTACAGATAGGCTGATTTCCCCTTTTCTTTTTAAAAGTAATATTGATGAAGCATAGAAATAATTTGATTCCATAAAGTAAACATCTGCCAAAAGGAATAAACAATTAAACATTATTATTTTTTATTTAGTTCATTAAAATCACTTAGTCACCTTTTTCCTTGCTTGCTTCGTTCAATTAACTCCATTTTCAGATTTTTATAGTCCTTTTTGTATCTGTGCAACATGCTTTCTCTTTCCATTATTGTTTTTTGGCTTTGCTCTAGTTTATCTTCTGCATCTCTGGCAAATAAACAAAGAGTGACTTCAAAACAGGAGTTTTTTCATAAAGAAACCTTTTCTTAAAAAAAATGAGGAAGGCAACAAGTGGAAACTTTTCTGCACGTGCTGTTTGAGAGGAGCTAGTCAAACATACTACAACTCTCAAAACTAGGTCTGGGACAACCCACAGTTTCCAGAAGGACCATAAGACTCCCCAGCATTATGTCTGGAGTGATGTTCAAACACTTCAGTAGGCATCAGGTGTCACGGTTGCCAAGGACCTAGAAGACTGGGGTTGTGCCATCTGAACACAGAAATCGCTATTTTTCTAGAAATATGTGACTGGGCAGCACATATACATGGTAAACAACACTAAGGTAAGGTTTTTAATTTTTAATTTTTACTCGTTTTGTGAAAATATTTTTTGTGAAAATGGACTTTTGAGGCATTATTTGAGTATCATATAGCATGAGGTTTTAAGATAAACTGACAACCTGGTGTCTTCCTGACATCCTCTGGACATTGATTACATTGGCTTTATTTGGTCATTTGTGTTGATTAATATAGTCATAAAGAAAGAATCCTTTGTGCTACATCGTACACAGTCACATTTGAAAACATGGATGCTTGTTTATTACAGAAGTTGTAGTCATGTAGCATACAATCACTCTATTCAGTTATAAGTGCATTCATGTTCACTGTAGATTGTAAACTGGTTTCTTTTCCCTTTACTATGTTTTTCCCTTTCTTGATGTGCATTTTCCATATAGGATGTATGCACAAAATAGAACACCTCCCTCCTCATACACATTGCTCTAAAAATGAAAGCATCAAGCCCCAGATTACATGACCCACAGTGAAACAGTAACTATGTGATCCTAAAAAAAAAAAAACAGATGCAACTAGAAAGCAGACCACAAGAGTATTACGAAGCGCGTTACCTTATAATTTTATCTTGAGCTGAAACTTCTGCTTCCAGATTTACAATCCGCTCTTCTAACTTAGGAATGCTGACTAAACGTGTACCTAAAGTTGATTCAAGATAAAAAATCTGAAATACAAACATATTTAAGGCTTCATTAGTGCTTGTGTACAAACCTTTAGATGAGACGCTTGCAAACTATCTGCCTACTGAATGACACAGTGCTCTATACTTTGCTGTAGAAGATGCTTGTTCATGTAACACAAACTGACCTCCAACTTTCTGCTCTTTTAATATCCTTCCAGTTCCCTAGCACCATTCCAGCTTGATACACTGTCTAGCAGAGTGATTTCTTTACATGCTGATATTGACCCTGTCTTTTTCCCCAAAGGTTTATGTTCTATTACTTGTTCTTTCCAGGCCAGACAGACAAGTATTTTGCTTATCTACTTATTTGCACTGCCTTGGAAATAGCAATTGTCAAACAAAAAGAATTAAGCATAGCTACATTTTATCAGTGGTACATATAAACAAAGAATAACAATTGCCCTAAAAACTATATATACAATGCGTATATTAAATCAGTAATGATTAACTACAATAATTCCTTCTAATTCACCTTCACTTTTTCAAAATAGCAATATGATTCAAACCCAAAATGTTATTTTTCATTTCCTAGACAAATGACTACTATGCATTATTACTCACATTCATATAGCTCAGAAAAATATAGTCACACAAACATACAGTACTAAATACATCATTGAACTATTCTCTTATATAATTTATTCTTCTCTCTCTTTACTAGCAAACTAAGATTTATGAAGTGAAGAGCAGGAAAGGCTTTTCCCCCTTGATTTATCACCTTGTATAACAATTTATCATTCCAACTTACTTGCATTCTATGACTTATTGGTTTTAAGATCAAATTTTGGAACATGAATAGATAAAATTAATAGACGTTCTCTTCATGGAGAAAGAGATTCCAAACTATTCTGTTCCAAAATCGTTGCTGAACTGTACTGAACAGTACTGTGACTATTAAAAAATTGTACAGAATATTTAAACAAACTTTAAATATTAAAGTTGAATACAATAAACAAAACAACAACAAAAAAAAAACATCAGAAGTCATGGTCCCTAGTGTTTTTCTTTGTTTTTTAAAGCAAATACATTTAAAGATACATACTCTTGCTTTTAACTGCATAAATTCCAAGTTCATTGCTTCAGTTCTGCTCTTTAGGTAGTGGTTCTGAGAAGCCACAGATGCATTTTGCTTATGAAGATCATTCAGCTTCTCCCTAAGACGTTCATTTTCTTCCACAGATTTATCATAAGTTATAGGTGTTAATTCAGACTAGACACAAAAAAATATATATATATATTTATCTCTACATATATGTGCATATGTCAGCAATATATACGCCATTGGAATCTGTGCAGAAAAAATATACGTACATCATATTATGTTTAAGGAGTGCTCTGTGGTACAGCTACCCAAGGATAAAGTGTATGGAAGTTCTAAGAGCAGGAAAACTTCATAATCATAGAACATAAAACAAACAAAAGCAGTAAAAAACTTATCAAGTGCAATATTTACTTCAGATTTTCTTTGAAAATCCTGGCGAGATGTTCTACCAGCAGTCTTCTTGCAGTTGGAAGAGCACTGATAGTTGCAATTAGGCTGAACAAGGTCCTCCAGGGTGAGGTCAGCAGTTTCATCAAAGCGGTTGTCAGAATATTCACTTGTACTAGTGCCAGGGGGGAGAGTAAGAAGTTGTTACCCCACTTTTCTTTATTATTTTCAAGTTGCTCATAAAGAGTACTCTAGAGAAAAGCACCAAAGTAACTACTTGCAGTAATCCGCTACACTCAGTAAAACAGATTTACACGACATGCGACAGGCCACTCTCATTCCCAAACACACTCACCCGGAAAGCTCTTCCCCTAGACTTTGTAGACTTTCTTCAGTTCTCCTCAGCTGATCTCGTAATGACTGTACATTTGCAACCAGTTCTTCATCAGCACTTTCAGAACGAGCCCACACAGTGCACTCCATTGGTACCACACTTGGCTAAGATATTAAAACACCGTTAAATGTATGTGAATGCTACTTGCAAATATGTTTTATAGTTCTAAAGAGAAAATTAAAAAAGTATATATACAAATGTAAACATACATTTCACGCACCACCTCTTCTTACGTTCATTAGCACTAGATAAACATCACTCTGTACAAACGCAATGTTTAACTTATAGCCCTAGTAAAGAAAAAAAAAACGTCCTCTATCTACTCATGAAGTAGGAGAGGCTTCGTGAATTTCTACTGAGGAAAGCTGCGGACGAGCTGCTGCGGCCAGCACGGCGACCGACAGGCGCTGAAAACGGCAGGGAGATGCCCGTGCTCCCCGCCCGCCGCAGCTCGCCGCCCGTCGCCACGATTTCTGAAAATTAATTCCGATCTCTTCCATAAAGAGCCACGCACGGCTCCTGAGATAAGGAGAACGTACCCACGGGCGGCAGCAGACCCACAGCTGAGGCGCGTCCGTGACCGCCGCTCCGCCCGTCCGCGAGCTCCCCTCAGCCGCTTCGAGCCGCGCGGGCCGTTAGCACCGGCCCCGCCCCCCCGCAGGGCGCACGCGCAGCGCTGCGCTCCCACCTCTCCCCCGCCCCTGCCCGCCGGGAGCCCCCACGGCGCCTGCGTCGGCGCCGCCGCCCGGGGGCGGGTAGCGCGGGGCCCGGCGGCGCGGTGCATTGTGGGCGGGAGGGGGTCTCGGCGGCCGCCATGGCGCCGCGGGCGGTGCTCCTGCTGCTGGCGGCGGGCTGCGCCGTGCTGGGCGCCGCCGACTTCAGCCCGTCCCTGGACAGCGACTTCACCTTCACGCTCCCCGCCGGCCGCAGGGAGTGCTTCTACCAGCCCATGCGCAAAGAGGCCTCGCTGGAGCTCGAGTACCAGGTCGGGGGCGGCGGGACGGGGCGGCACGGCACGGGCTGTGGCGCTGCGAGGGGGAGACCGCCGCTCCTCCTTCTCTTTGGGGATGTAATGGGTTCTTGTGCTGGACCGGGTCTCCAAGTCGCCGTCCTCTAAAACGGGGGAGAAGGTAGAAATCGGGCTTCTGTGCCCTTGTGCAGTGGCAGCCTGGCTGCTGCGGGTGCGCACAGTGCCGCCCTGCCTGTCGCTGCTTCTGCTGAACGCCTTTTATCTCCGTGAGGAAAGTTTCCCAAAAGCAGCCTTATTTAACTGGGCTCCCGGAGGGGCCCTGCTGCCCTCCTGCTACTCTACGTGCTGCTTTCAGCATGGGGCAGGATCTGCCCCCTGCTCCTTGTTTTCCTCTTTCCCAATTAAAATACAGAGCTGTTAATCCCACTTGTTTTCTAATTATTGTTGTTCCATGCAGAACGGAAAAAGAATCAAAGACTGAGGTGTAAAAGCTTTTTTCATGCAGTCTCGTCTAATCAAAGCTGAAGCTTAAAATAAAATCCTACTTTAAAACCTCAGTGCAAAATAATCACAGCAGACCTTTAATTTTTATTACAGAGAAAACAAATGTATTTAACAGGAAACTTATTTCTACTCAACCATAAATTTCTTGTGCTACTATTAAAAGTAGTGACTCGTCTTTCTACTTGAATATGGAAAAGGCACTCCACGGTACTTGAAATACTGTCCTGAATTTCTAATGGCCAAAGCCTAGGGTGTTTAAAGTGGAGAGGCAGGTTGTTCTCTGGTGACATAATGCAGTAAATGCTATGCTGATAGGGAGCTTTCTTCCTGTATGTTTGTATGTTGTATTATAGCCCTAAAGGTGTATCACTGTATGGTTTTCCTTCTACCAAATGTTAGCGATTCATTTTCCCAGCCTTTTCTCTTTTTGGTAAGTCTCCAGCACCACTTTCAGTTGGTGTAAACTTTGCCCTCCATTTCAGCAGGACTGCTGTCCTCAAATAGCTCACTGGAAAGAAAACATGGAGCTAAGTAATGTCATAAAAACGATGCCCCTCTGCTCCCATGGCCCCCCACACAGTCACTACCTCCCTACAGAGAAGTCTCCAACGCAACGGATGTGGTGACCCAACTTTAGCCATTTCGTAGTTAAAGCAGCACAGCTTAGTAATACTGTATACGTTTACTAAGAACCTAGAAACTTAATGCCTTCCATTCCTTCTACTTTGGGGAAATGAGAATGCCCTGGGAGAGGTCAGACCTTAAATGTGCATTAAAAGGTGAGAAGTTTTGTGGCACACCTTTAATTGGTGTAACAAGTCCAGTCCTGTCTTCTGTGCTGTTAATTCACCCTACAAGGAGATCTTAGGGATGATGCTGCATAGATTGTGTTCTTACATAAATATATATGTGTATACACGTAACCTTTGTTATGAAATTTCTTTGCAACCACACAACGAACACTGGTATTTGTTCATCAATGATGCGTCATAGAAATGCCAGGTTTAGCTGTCTGCTGGTACTGCAAGGCTACCCTGTTCCTTGATGAAACTGTATGCGTTCTTAAAAACATTATGGAAGTGTTCAGTATAAGCCCAGTCTTCAATAATTAGGTCATACTTAGTTTAAGATTTGAAATGGTTAAAATGCTCTTGGGTTGAACCAGTTTCTAATCTGTTTCAAATTAACTTGGTATGAACTCATACAGACAGGTTCAGATTTCAGTTCTTGCTGTGTTCCCCTTACGTAAAAGCATTACCTTCATCAATGTAACCATGAACTGCACTGGTTGGAGGATTTTTGTTTGTTTGTTTCACAGGTTCTAGATGGAGCAGGATTAGATGTTGATTTTCATCTACTCTCCCCAAAAGGTGAAACTTTAGTTTTTGATGAAAGAAAATCAGATGGAGTTCATACGTAAGTTTAAAGTCTTTGAAGTGTTACATAAAGCAGTTTTCTGCTCTCTTTAGCAAATACATCTAAAATGAAGGCTGAGTACTTTTTTATTATTTTTTAGTATTATAAAAGACTTTTTATTAGGACAGTTTGAGAATACCAGTTATATGTTTATAAACATCTCTTTTTATATGGATCTTGCCATGAAGTATACTTTTATTTTAATGGTAACAGTTAATTGTCAGTGAACAAAAATAATTAGTGTGGAGTTGAAAAAAGTCTTCACAGACAACACTAAAAGATCTTTTTGGGCATATAAACAGTAAACCTCAAAAGTACCCTCTTTTTCCAGTCCTTTTATCAAGATATGTATTAATCACTGGTATTTTATTGTAGAGTATAAGAATTCTACTCATAATATAGCTTTTTCTTTATCATTAACAACGATGCAAAATTCAAAGAAAATTAAACTAAGTTGTTATCTTTACGATTTTAAGCCTTTAGTCAGTGGAGTGGTTTTGCTATGACTATGTATATAAAAAGCTTATTCAGTTTTTCCTAAGTGCATGTTTGTCTTTCTTAAAGAGGAAAGCTCACTTATAGAACTTTGAAAACCATCACAGAAAGCTTAGCTAATTTAATGACATGCTTATATACACAGGGTGGAAACAGAAGATGGGGATTATATGTTCTGCTTTGACAACACATTCAGTACCATTTCTGAAAAGGTGATTTTCTTTGAACTGATCCTGGACAATATGGGAGAAGAAGGTCAAGATCAAGAGGACTGGAAGAAGTATGTTACAGGCACAGATCTTCTAGATATGAAACTGGAAGACATTCTGGTTAGTATTTGATACTTAATACTTCTGAATGTAAGAATATTTGGAAAAAAAGATTTACTGCCATTCAGTCTTGGTCTGTCATGTCATTCTGGAAACTCTTCCAGTCCCATATTTTTTTTCTACTGATACATGAAGGAAAGCACCAGGAATCTCCTGCTTCCACACAGAAACTTGAGAATATTTTTGGAATAGACCCTTAATCAGCAAGAAGAAACTGTGTAGCCATCAAAGTAATTCCTTTTCCCACTCAGCTTCTTTTCTTCCTATTGCTAAAATGGGACACTTTTCCCTTGTAGCAATTCAATGAATACTTATACCATTAAAATATTACTTAATCCCAGTGACGTAGTTAGAATCTGCCTAGATTCTTACTATATGTTGGAGAAGTACTGGTTAAGCCTCTTGTGCCCATCTCTGCAGAAGTGGCTCAGCCAGCACGTGGGTTAATTCTTCTCTTCTTGTTTTTATATTTTGTTTTCCCAATTTTATTTCCAACTTTCCACCTAATAAACAGACCAGGAAGTCACCTATACTGTGCTGCAGGTTCACCCCTGCTGATGTTCTGATGACATCTGAAAGAGCAATAGTGAACCATCGTTAGGGCTGCTGAGCATGGTGCTACTGCTGAAGTACACAGAGAGAAGTAGATGCTATATGTTACTGGTGTGGCAGAGATACTGCACATTATGTCACGAGGCCCTGAGCAATTGCAGGCAACAATTCTCAGAGACCCCAAGAAAATGTGAGACCTGCTGTCATAGCTGCTTTGCTTCTATTTTTTTCATATTTAAAGCATGCTTAAGTCAGTCTGGATCCAGCCTACGGTCACAACAGCCCCCATTAGGATTTTCAGTTACTATGAACGGTAATGCGTGCTTAAACTGTACGCTGTCCCTGTTTGCTCCAGGGTGAAAACAGCTGCCCACTCAAAGATTTTAATTCCTTTCATCACTAAATGGTAACTTTTAGATTTCTCTAGGAGCAGAACATTGTTTGGTGCTCCTGGAGCACTGCTAGTGTTTGTTACGATGCAGAAAAAAATTGTTTGCTGTTAACTGTTTATATCAGATCTGTGTATCTACTTAAGATAAAAAATAGCATCCACAAAGACTGAAGACTCTTATAAAAGTATTCTATTCCTTGCAACAAGCAAAATGCAGATTTTTAAACATTAGAACAAAATGTTAAAGATGTAAATATCTTTTATATGTGTATGGTATATTTTTAACTAGGTACAGTCAAACACTGAATGTGAGAAGCCAGCCAGATCTTTAAACCAGTACTCAAGCCAATTACAGAAAATAATTATTGTAGGGGAAATTGTGAAGAAAATCCCTCTTGCCATAATCACAAAAAAATAGGTGAATGAGTTACTTACGTAGATACAAATATCTCTTCCAAAAGGAAAAAAGGAGGGCTTGTCTTTGACAGCTTTACAGATCTTACAGTTTTTGTAATGTTGATATGATGTCATTGTTCCCTTAGTCAAGTTATGGCGTTACTTGCAAGTTCAGTGAGGACTTTAATTAATGCTGAGTGCTACTATGAAAGCATATGGCCACTACTGTGAAAGCATAAAACAGAATATGGGAATATAACATTACTGTACTTTTTTTCTTCTCCTACAGCTATAATCTTGATAGTAGGTTGCATTAAAAAGTACCTTAAGTTGATTATCCAGCAGAAAAAACTACATTTGTCTTCTAGTACATCACTTGTTTTAAGACTAATCCATTAGAGGTAATGGCTTTTACTTTTGAGTACCTGGAATCACATTTCCCTAAGATACAACTGAATATTAACAAAATGATTTTAAGTTTGATTTCCCTCCCACATCCCTATCCTCCTGTGAAAAGGAAAGACAATCATTGTTCTATGATGATTCTATGATATTGCTATATAACCTTAATGCTACTTTAATTAAGCCTTTTTAGTGACATACAACAGGCTAGATACATGAATGAAAAACTTGTGAACAGGTACGCATTTCAAACTGAAATTAACTGTCTACTTGGCAAGAAATTAAAAGTAGTAATACGGTTTCAGTATTTGTTGCAAGCTATTAAGTGTTGATTTTTTTCTTCTAAATACATTCTTTTGTTGCTTACTAGGAATCCATCAACAGTGTCAAAGCCAGATTAAGCAAAAGCGTCCAGATTCAGACCCTGCTCAGAGCATTTGAAGCTCGTGACCGAAACATACAAGAAAGCAACTTTGACAGAGTGAATTTTTGGTCCATGGTCAACTTGGGAGTAATGGTGGTGGTATCAGCAGTTCAGGTTTACATGCTGAAAAATCTCTTTGAAGATAAGAGAAAAAGTAGAACTTAATATTCAGTATGGCTATAACAGTGTAACAGGTGGCAGGGGAAGGAGGGCGAAAACTGCTAGAGGAAAGAAGACATTTTTCAGATTCCTTTAAACTTGCAATAGGCACATCAGATTTTCAATTCTTATGTTTTGGGGTTTTGTTTTTTATCATGAACAGAATGCCTTGCCCCCTGCTCTTCCATTTTTTGCAACTACAATTAAACATTTTTTATGCTTGTAGCATTTGTTAATTATCATTAATGACCAGCTTATGAGCAAGCAGTGCAGCAGAATGCTTGGTGCATATGCAAAGTAATGTTAATACAGTTTTTTCTTTTTTTTTTTTTCCCCAAATTCACAGAACTTAAAATAGTAACTCTAGCAATGGGTTTACTTGCTGGTGAGCAGTGACTGAGTTTACATACGTGCCTAAGCATTTATAGGATTGGGACCCACAGGATTAGTCTGGTGTTGCTGTCATTTATTTTCAAAATTACATATCTTAAGAAGTCCTTAGCTTGTAGTGCACAGCGTCGTGGAGAAACACTGGGCTAACATTGTGAGAACATAAATATTTTTTTAATTTTAATATATAGATGACTAACATCAGCACTTTAAAAGAAAAAAGCACAGTCTGTGAAATTGAGGTGATGTTGAACAGAACTGGTGAAAATAGATGCCATTCCTGTTCATAAATCTTGTTTCTGATGGCCGTACAACCCTATTTTTCTTTTTGGCTGTTATGTAAGATTCAAAAAACAAGTGACTATAGGGTATACAGATCAAAGCACACATACATGGAAGAATGGTTTGTGAAGGCTATGCAATAGTAACCTCATGTAATAGGTAGCTTCTCAAATTCTTTCTCATGTTATTCTTTCCCTTTTATAAGGGGGGGTATCCTAGTATGTGAAAATACTGTAACTTTATTTTTGTAGTCTCAAAATCACTTTTATTTACCTATTTCTTTTATTAGTTTTTGTCTACTACATGTCTATAACTAATGCAGCAGTTAAGTGACTTATAGGCATCAAAAACCAAAGCTCTTCAACTAAACTTTCCCCTTTTGCTCACCCTAACAGGTCTTTTAGGTGGGTGAGTACACTCATATCACATAAGCAGCATGTGTGTATCTAGCTATTTTTATGAAAAGGCATTAATTAAGCTTCAAAGTAGTCTTCAAATTTTAGGATCAAATGAACGTGCCATATGACTCAACTAAGGCAAAGCCATCCTCAAATCACTGATGTGTAATTTCCAGATTAAATGGCTTTTAACAGCATAGTAAGACTATGAAGAACTTTTGGTTAAAACCCCTGGTGTGTGTGTTATTTTTTTAATAATTCAAACAGTCTATTTTACAGTGTGACAAGTCACAGTAATTTCCTGTATGAATGTGTTAAACGACTTCATCACAAAAGTGTCTGAATGACAGCATATGTGTGAAAAGCAAAATTGCAACTTGGAGACTTCCTGTGAATAAATTGTTATATGGAAATAAGACAGGGTCACTTCATGAATGAAGAAACACTGATACAGTCTTAGTTACTAGCAAGGGCTACAGTACATAGAAACAGTGCTTCAACTTCGGATGGCGGGACCTAGCAATAGCATTTCTAAGTAGTTTTTATAAGCAGAAGTATTACTCCTTACAAAAACTGTTACAGAGGACTGCAAAGTACGCTGAGCTACTTTCTCCTTCTGCAAATCTGTGGCTGAGATAAGATTGTTTATCTTCAGGTTCTGCATGTCTTTGTTCCACATGATGTCCTGAATGAGAAAGCTTAGTCCTGTGATCAGAACAGTCTAGGAAACACTGATTCTTTCTTCCGGAATAGCAAGTAATATTTTCCTGTTATTTCCCCCATACATCTCCCAGCGCTAATATACCATGTAGCTACATCCAGACATAAGCCGAAGCTCACTGGAATCGGCTTCCAAATTTTTGATCCGGTCCCTTCAGTGCAAGCAAATCAAGAATCTTAGGTCTCCATCCCTTTTGCTAGAAGAAAGAGATCTCTTTGCTTGCATCACTCAAAATGCGATGCTACAAAACATCTGCAAAATGCTGGTACAGCTCTGAAGCTGTGACCAAGACATCTACCTCTTACACCAAAGCTACTGGATTCTAGCTGTCAGCGTAGACCTCCAAGAGATAAACTCTGCCACCTTTTTCAAGGACACCTCAAGGAATTAGGCTTGCCAACAACTCTGCTGTGCTACTCTAACAAAGGTTATACATTCACTAGCAAAACAAGCACTCATCTTTTTTGTCTAGTGTACTCACTTAAGCTGCTCATGAAAAGAGACTTCTCTGGTAAGACAAAACTGAACTGCAGCAGTTTCTCACAGACATTCGGAGACACAACAGTCTCTGGTAAAAGGAAAATAATGCAACAATTGTCAGAGTTCATCTGAAAAATTGTTTTGTGACTAAGAGCTCTTGCTATATTTTCTCCCCATTCAAGGCTTACTGTAGAAAACAAAACGGGGAAAAACTGTAACTGCTTTGATAGTGGCAGCTGGAATGCTTATCATAGGTGAAGGATGTGGCATTTAAATTTGCCATTAAATAAAATTTCATTTGGATTTTGAAGACTAGATTGCTTTTGATTGTATAACATTTACAAAGGACAGTGTCAATCTACAATTTTTTTCTTAATGGACTTTTTATTCAGAATTAAGTTTTAAGACTTAAAAACGTTGAATAAAATTATGCAATACCCTGAGATTTTCAATAAATGAAGTTTAAACCTGTCTGTGTTCTTCATTTTATAACGAAGGAAGGATGCTTTCTGCAAAAAGATCAAGCATTCTAAGCTAAAAAGAACCTTGCTTTTAAGTAATGCAGCTTTCACATTTCTTCCTCATGCATTGGTCAAATACTGTTCTTGTTCACTTTAATCCAAAATCAATTTTATCAATGCAAATAGATTAAGATTTACATTGGTGTCAGATCAGAATTTGACATCAACTTCTAATCTTTGCAACAGAAAAATACGGTTTTGAAGTTATCAAATGCATGTCAGAGTCCAAATTTAAAAATATCCCTTACTGCACGTGCAGTTTACTGCACCAACCCAGAACTGAGTAGCCTCCATGCAGGCAATGGGGTTAGGAACAATTCTGGGAAGGACAGCAGGGGCTGTCTTGCGCAAAACTATAGTAGAGGTCAGTAATACTATTGAGAGCAGTAATAAATAAAATGTTTAACAGTAATTAGAGTTACTCCTTGGTACAGTGCTTCTGCAAAGTACAAGGCAACATTCAGTTATTGCAGTAACTGAATTGCAGTTATTACATTTATTTGTCCAGGTCCTGATTGCATTGTACACAATGAATTCATGCCAAAAGAAATAACCACTGAACTTTTGTTATTCTTCCCTCATCCTGGCTATGAAAGAATGCAGAAATATTGTGACATTCCCAGCTAGAAATCTGCAATTAACAAGGCATTCTGTGTCTTCCAAAAGGAGCAACATAGCATTCACCCTCTGGTGCGGAATGCCTGCCTTAGCGTTGTTTCTTCCACAAGAGAAGCTTTTCTCCATCTGCTAAAGTAATTCCTTAAAATTTAAGGCTACGTATGTTTTAAAATTTCACCAGCACCTAACAGATAGAATTCAAAAATGTACTGTTATAATTTACGATAGAATAAACTAGTTAATTACTCAAGGCCACTCTGAACTGAAAATAATCACGTTCTTAGAATTAGTACTGCGAATTCACAAAGGGTTCAGCTTTTATTAACATCTATTAGCAACTACCACAGATAAGAAAAGCTTGTGCAACAACATATTTGCGAAAGATGAAGAGGAAGAAGAACCATTCATTTACTTACAATGATAGAAGTGATTTTAGTTGTGTGTGTGTGTGTGGATGTTTTTTGCTGTTGTCGGTTTTCTTTTTTATTAACAGTGATAATTAGAATGATTACTGTCATAAATGAAAAAAATGATAAAAATAGTCTTGGTTAAAATCAGACTTCCAGTTAAGAGTAAAACCCTACATTTGTATGTACTTGAGATAAGTCTCGGTGGCATGATTTACTTCCAATAATGAAATGAACCAAGTTTTAAGAATTCACAAGGCAGTAAAATTGAGGCAATGTTCTGGTAGAAGGCATTTAAAGGGAGGCAAGCCAATTTTAAGTATTAGTATTACTAATGCAAAGTGGCCAAGGCATGTCAAGGAAATAAAAAAAAAGTCTAACAACTTGCTTCCTCCAAAACAGTACTCTATCACAAAAACTCACTGCTCTTACAGGAGGAATGTTAGAACAGAAGTGAAAAAGCACCACATTCATAAATTATTGCACAGCAGATCAAAAACTGTAGGCCTTGCCTTAGGGAATGGTTTTGTTTTCAAAACCAACAATTTACTTAAGGCAACTATTTTAACACAGGTGAAAATGTATAGTAAATGTTAATAGTAAACGTACCTATACTGCTGAAGCTTCATCAGAAGCATTTGAATTACATCTTCTCTCATGCTATCAATTGCTATAGTTGAGGATAGCTAGTAAGACTTAGAAACCCAAGCAGCTCACAAGTCCCTTTCTTCCATTTCTGGAAACAAGATACCTTTCTTCACTGTCCATCTGCTACCTGCCAAATTGGAATACAGGCGTGTAAGGAAGAGAGAGTTGCCAAGAGAAAAGCTATAAAAGTGCATTATCTGTAGTCTGTATCTTTATCTCAAACTAAATGTTAAAGAATTAGAAAATACTTAATGTTGAGTCGAGGTCATTTTTGTTATGCTTGAGGATTTTAGGGAGTGGTGAAACTCCAAGTAAAAGATACCTATGACTGTTCACTCACACGTCTATCAATCCTAGACCCAGACAATTAATGAGAAGACTCCTGACTACATTTTCTGCAGAGACAGTAGACACCCTGACACCCTCCAAGCATTGAGGATGCTTCATCCATTATTCATTTATGCTGTCTTTCCTGAAAGCATTCTTTCCACTGACTTCTCCTCCACAAGATGACACCACAACACCAGGAAGAAGGAAGTAGGCTCAAGTGCCATTGGCACACCTACCTCTAAATATCAAGGACCTGCTATATATTTATGTCCTTCAAAGGCTGTCTTTTTAATAAGGATTTCACAGCCCACTTAAATTTTTTTTTTTTTAGAAATAATAATTCCTCAATTAAATACAAGTTGTTTCTCATTGCCTTTCCAGGATGTCTGTATTTGTACACATGTATACATGTACAATTTTCTGCAAGAAGCCAGCTATCCTCCCTAAGTCAGTTTGTCAGCAAGGACAATTCCAAGTGTGTTGTTGTAGAAAAAGCATCACTTTCCGTAACTCAGAAACTGTTACTTGTTCACTTCTTAGTTCTACCTTTTATTTCCCCCCACCTTTTCTGGCTCATTTTTTCTCCTGCTATCACTACAAATATATTCAGGCATCCTAAAACCTGAAAACATTTGCAACTGTTTATTCATTACTTACTTTTCCCTGAATTTCCAACCATTGTGTATAACCTCTAGAACGTCATGCAACCAATTCGTCAGATTATGAATACCAAGCTACAGCAAGCAGATGAGAACACAAAACAGGCAGCTTATGACATTCTCAGTAACATCCATGAATGAGGAAAAAGTATATGTAGAATAGCTATCACTGCCAAGTTGGGTGTTGAATGAATGCAACAATAGCTACAGTTTTGAGTATTCATTAGGACATGACAGAGTATGAAGTACTTCAAAACGGTATTTACAAAAGAGCACACTACAGCAAGATAAAAACATTAATTAGCTTCTTGCTGTCAAGCAGGTTTTGAAGAAATATGTAAAATATAAATGAGCTTATTTGAGTAATCCTGCAGATTTCCAGATTCCAAGTTAATGGTACTGCACTGGACATAAAGTATTTCAAGAGAAGACAAGGAAACCAAATCCACATGATAGTCTATCAATGCCAAACACCAAATTGGCTAAAAATGGAAAGAACAGAATATTGTCAAACTAAGAAGCTGGAAATAAGTTATAACAATTGAAAAATTCTCACTGGTGAATTCATATCAGTGAATAGATTAGGACAGAGATACGTAAGAACTGTATGAGACACAGCTGTATTTGAGAGACTAAAATCTTCCAGGCAAAATACTTTGGTATGAATAAAAACCAACTTGATCTGATGGTATATGGCTCTCAATGAAAGAACATGACAAAAAGTAGCAGAAATGAACTAGCTGAGAGGAACATTAGCATCTAATATTCTTTTCTGTTCTGCATTTGTGAGTTACCAAACCACTACGCTACCACAGACAAAAGGCGGCGGTTTTCAATGTATGACAAGAGGGATCTGAAATGAATAGTAGAAATTAAAAATGAGTAACAAGAGTTAAAAACAACACGAAGAATGCACTGGACATTGCTAAAACAGATATAAACCATGAGTTTGAGTAAAATGCCACAGTACAAAACCCCATTTCATAGCTGCTGAAGGATGGAAGTGAAAGAATAGCAAAAGCACTGAATTCCAAGCTCATTCTAACACTGTGCAGAGCTTTTTTTCCTACTCATCTTTTGCTTTTCTAATTGACCTAGTACTGTTTATTTCAGAAAACGGTCATTCCCCTTTGAACTTCCTTTAGGGACTTCAGAGGACTCTTCTTTGTTTCTCATTTACAAATGATTCAATTTATTTTTAAAAAATCAACTTTCCAATGAACTTAAGGTTGACAATTCAATTTTTTTTTCTGACTAAACTAGGATCTCAACAGACCTGACACCTCCACACAGGTGTTTAGGCATCAGTTCCACATTGAACTGAGAAGTGACAGTTTGAAGCCTGAAAAATGTTACCTGTATAGCATTTGCAAGATCCAGCCTCTTCCCTCCTCGCACAGAACCGATGCTCCTGTCCAGTTCATCCTTATCACTGTGTTCTTACTATTGCTCCATCTC
The DNA here is from genome assembly GCA_011076525.1 of Nettapus auritus. NCBI lineage: Eukaryota > Metazoa > Chordata > Aves > Anseriformes > Anatidae > Nettapus > Nettapus auritus. The sequence goes on along the minus strand of CM021772.1, from coordinate 1,101,864 downwards.
CGGTCTTGGTATGTTCCTTCTGAATTCACCAATTTCCTTTTAAAATACAACACTAAAGATCACTTTAGTAGGAGGTTTCAAATACTTGACCATTTTTCTGTTTATCCACTTATCTCTCCTCCTACTCCCATGACAAACTGCTTTTTTTCACCTTCAAGACCACGTTTGGATTACTTGTCATCTTTCATGTTAAATGACAATTTTGACATTCATTTTTATATACCACAATGAAAGATCTTTCAAAACTACTTCGTAATCTCACTCAAAATGCATCATGCATAGAAAAGCATAGAAAATTCCTCTTCAAGGAAAAGAGGAAAGAAAATTCCTCTTCAAGTTTTTGTTTTGAACAATGATTTGACAAGTAGTTTGCTATGATGTTTATTTCACATTTCTGACCAGCAACGTGCCATTATTTCTTTGCTGTCTTGTTCATTTACCTGATGCCTACATTTTTTTGAACGGGCTCTAAATAGACTTCACCTACCTAAATACTACAGTAATACAAATAATATATAATGGAAAAATATCAAATCTGATACATAAGGAAACAGCTCTAAATCAGTGACCACAACAAAGCCGAATTACATATATTTACACACATGCATACATAAAATGATCAAGTCATACTAAAGTGAAATCATTATGTACAGCAACATTTGAATTCTTTGTTAAGACACTCCATTACCACATACAGCAAAATTCACACAAAGTGAGAGAAAGGCATTTGTACTACTCCAGCCATAGCTTCAGCACCATTGCAGCATTTTCCAGTACATGACATTTGTCACAGAGCATCCCTCAAGCACAGCTCGAACACTAGTTAGTGTCTATGCACAGGGCAAGTGTCTCTAGGACAGTAACAGGCAAGCCAGAGATAGAGGAATGATGGATGGGAGGAAGCCACCAAGTATGTATTTCACAAGAATACAGAATCAAAACTCATTCTTCTCTCTCAGAAAATACACACATTTAATGTTCATCTTTAATTCTAAGAAAAAAAGCAATTCCAAAAATACAAACTGAACATCAGAGTCAAGTCAACCATCATAATAAAATGAAACAATGACATTCATAATAGTTAAGTCTATGGACAGCTTAAGTTTGACAAATATTCCCCTTCCCCTCTCCCCCAGCTAAAGTCCCCAAGTACATTCCAATATTTATCTTCAAATGAAACTTTACTGAAAATACTGCTGGTGTTCAGTTAGAATTAAAGGACTTGAATTAAATGAAATAATAAGACAGATACAGATGGTGTAAGTAAGGTTACAAAGGCTTTACATTTTGCATTATCCCAAGATATAAACATTCAAAAAATTAACATGAAGTTGCTGTGTTATCAAAATATTGCAGCTACAGGCAAGGCAACATTAAATTAATAGCTGAGGGTGTGAGGAAAAAAGAACAAAACATTTTAGTGAAGGTAAACAGACATGGCAATTTTTAATTAGCAATTTTTTTATAAAGCTAATATTACCCAGCCAGCCATAACCCAAGCACAGGATAAAAACCTCTCTCTGCTTCCTTTGGCTATAAGGTGAACAGGAAAAAAATAGATCACCTTTTCAAGATGTTCAAGATGAGCAGAAAAAGAATCAAGTAATCAAGTAATGGAATAAATAAGCACTAACTCAGGCAGTACATTTTAAACCACACCGTCATTCGTTACACAATTTTATTTTGGTGGTAAACTGTAATCATAGAAGAAAAGATGCCATATGTAGTACAGTGAATAACCACCAAAGTAAAAATATTCTTCTGTTTACTCTTTGGCTAACCCCCCCCTTCAAAAGTAGCAGACAAAAAACATTTAATACTGGCAAGAGACTGACTTTTTTTTTTAAACAAGTAAAATAAACTTATCAATTTAAAACTCGGTACATTTTATAAAAACAAAAGAGGTAATGTTGTAATAAAACCAGTAATGTTGCTTCAAATGGCAACATACTGTTTGTTGACCCTGTGCAATTCCACACTTCGTTCATACTACCTTTATCAAAACATGACTGTGAACTACAGGTATGTAGGAATCTTGTGTGCATTTCCTGTCAACTTAGTTTATAACTGGGACACAAAAGTTACAATCAAGGTGCCACAACAACTTTTAAAATGTTATTTCTGGTAGAGTTAAAATGTTCAAATCCTGCATTGGTTTTAACAGTTAAGTCACATGAAAAATAATGGAATACGTTACTACTTAGGGCATATGAACATCAATGACTGTACCCATTGCCAGAACACGCTGCATTGGTTTGACACTTTTCCTTAGTACACAGAAAGCAACAGCACCCAATAAGCCTGAGAAGAAATGCTGCTGTGTAAATACTGGCAACTATTCCTGAAAAAAGAATTATGGGATGTATACTCAGAAGCTGACCAATCCCATAATCTGTATTGCATAGGTCACAATCACACATACATATACACGCACAAGAAAATGTGTGCGTATATACATACGTATATACACACACGCGCACACACACAAAAGAATATATTAAGAAGACAATGAAGTCTGGTCACAGAGCAATTTACAGGCTCAATATATTTTTTTTTCCTTTTTTTTTTTTTTTTTACACTTTGTTTGAAAGAAAACTTCAGTATTTTACAGTCTTCAGTAGGCATTATATACACTGCACTTATGAAATCTAGAAAGTATTGAAATAGAAATACATTTCTGCAAACATTTGGGTAAGAAAACAAACCAAAATTTTTCAAAGATTTGTGCTATCTACATAATATTTTCTCTAAATCACAATAACTGTATCCATGGAATGTTCTCTAGAAAACGTCTTTTTTTTTTTAAACACCATGCACATTTTTAAGCAATTGTAACCCAAAATATCCCAACCTAAAACAATCTAACAATGTTCAGATTAAAAAATTTAAGTTTCAGATCAAATTTTAAAAGATAAGTCTTTATCACAAGAGCTGTAATGATAACAATTACATGTTAAGGCTAAATTGGTTTTTTGTTTTGTTTTTAGAAACATTTAAAGACACGCTTCTCTCGTGGCTCTGCGTTATGAACTGTACTTACAGATGACAGTGCAGTGAACATAATGTTCAGTCCTACAGTCAGGATGCAGTTGCTCCTTCCCACTCCACAAGATACTGCACCTTTCCATCAAGTGTCACCCGACGAGCCAACACACGGTATTTTTCACCACAAGCTATTCTACCTGCTGCACCAAAATAACTAGTAATTGAGTTCTTTAGATGATTGAGCTGTAACTCCTGATCTGCTAAGTTATTAAGTATCTCTGTATTGAGTTCATCATACTGGTAATCTTCCTTGCTCTCATCATCTTTTACAATTTCTGAATTTTGAGTCTGGAGTGCTTTTCGTGGAAAGCGACCTCTTCTTCTCAAATGTGGTATTGCAGCAGGCCAAGTTCTTCCTGTACGAGTCCTTTTTCTCGAGTCAGATAAACTATTAAAAAAATATGCCAGCATTAACTCTAAGAAAAAAAACATTCAGAATGTATATTCTATCATCAGTTATTCCCACACAAGTCAAATCACAACTTTTGCTCTATTCTTTCAGTGATAATAGTAGTTGTTACCCGTAGGTAATGATGACTAGTTAGGTGATGACCAACATGGCACTTGCCAAAGATTTACAGAAGTAAAATTGTACAAATCTAACCAATGATACCAGCTTATGCGTAGTTATGGTAAGAAAGGATTTTGATACAGATTAATCCCAAATGAAAACAAATTTCTTCATGGGAATCTGCCCCAAACGTGCTTAGATTTGTAAATTAAAAATACAGCTTTCTCACACAGGTATCACACTCAGTTACAAAACAAAGCTGTACTGTAAGAGTTTGGGACTCAATGGCCATAAGTAGAAGAAGGAATATATGCATATTTTTTTTTCCCAAGCTGAATATATCTCAGCAAATTAAAACTTTGACATGTGAATGAAGAATTGAAAAATCTGTTCTACATGACTATTTCTTATACTACAACTTTGTCATTCCAAAGATTTGTTGTATTTGGCCAGGAAAATATGTATATTGAAAACTTACACAGATTTGTATCTGGTAATGAAAACAGGAGTTTCTGGCATTATCCAAGAATAAACCATCATCCAAATATTATCCAAGATACAAAACCTTATGGAAAAACCTACATCTAGAATTTCCACATTCTAAAACAAGTCCTAAATTAAATGGTATGCTTACTTTGAAGTTCAACTCTGTTACGTAACATCATGAGGAAAAAAGGGCATCTTTTTAACATAAAGAATGGAATAAACTGCAAAAATACAAGACAATGACTTAAGTCCTTAGGGTAATTGTTTCAGCGTTCTGTAAGGCAGAAGAGTTTTTGAAGACAGGTTTGTGTGCATTATTGCTACAAATAAGATCCCTATGAAACGGCTTAATAGCATGAACCAGAAAGACAGGAGAAAATATGCAGACTGAGGATTCATCCACCAAATACACAGACTGAGGAATCGTGTACCACAAAAGAGTAAAATTCAATTAGCAATTTATTGTCATAAATGTGGGTCATAGTTATTTATGAAGACTGTGCCAAAAATACTTCGTGCTCTATTAGACTGTAAAAAAAAATGCAGCATACTTACTGTTTTTTTAACATGAATACAGAAACCTACCAAAACAAAAGCTGCTAAAATTAATCTGAGGTACTTATCTGTTCTTTTCTGACCATTATTAGAAAATTAAGCTCAGAAAGTGTTTGTGGAGTTGACTTCTTTTCTGTGAAAGTAATTTAAGTACGCATTTTACATTAACAAAGAACAGCAGTTAGTACAAAAAACACCTGTGTTGTGAAGAAAGTTTTCTTTTGTCTTATTTCTTTAGATTCCCTCAACCAATTTATAGCTCTGCATCTCAGTAGTTCATTATACTAAATCCCAGTGAATTCCCACTACCTCAGTGTTAGGTCCCTTTGTAATATCCTCAGTCCTTCTCCAACCAGTTCCGAAATATCCTTATCTCTATTTCACATCTACTATAACTGTCTCACAACTTTTTTCAATCTCCCACCTTATCTTCTAGCTCCGCTTTGCCAAAACTTCAATTAAAGACAAGACAGAAAAGAGCCACACAGCACTGGAGGTGTCTAGAATACAGATGATTAGAAAATTGCCTGCCTTACTACAAGTGAGTTGCTATTCTGGGTTTCTCTCTCATCCAAGCGAGCATCTTCTTGAAGCTTATTAAAATGCAATCTCTTTGGAACTACCTGGCTCAGATTTAGTCAAAGTTAGCCAGAAGGTTCAAAACTCACTGAAAGCATAACACAACCTTGCTTTTCAAGAAACCAGACTTAGAACATAATATTTAATGTTTTGGCAAGATACCTTTGGTACTATTTCCACAACTTCTGTTTATTAAAGGTGAACTACTGCTGAACTGCTTGCTTTATGTTCCCCTGAACATTCCCCTGAAGATTTCCTTCTGAAAGTCTTTTTTTAAAAAAAACAAATATATTAAATCTCTTAATCGTTATAGCAGATAGAGTAATTGTACAATTACCTATAATGTCTGGAAATGCTAGATGAGGTAGTTTCTTTCATACTGGCAGCACCTGTGGATTCCACATCTGAGGTATTGGATGAATGTGCAGTTCCATCAGATTTCCTGGTATGCAAGATAAGGGTTGCCATGTAATGAAAGTAATCTTATATTAAAAACTCAGTTGACATTTCAGAAGCAAACAAATAAATGACATGTTGTTAGAATAGTTTTACGGAGGTTTTTTTGGTTTTGTTTTTAAATTTACCCAACAGAGCAGGGTAATTCCAAGGCTGGGTTCTCTATCACTGGAACTGGTTCGTTATCCTAAGGAAAAAAACACAGTATTTTCAGATTAAGTTTGAATTGCTTATCAGTTTTATTTGAGGGTAAGTGGGGAGGGTTATCACGATTTAGATTAACTGGTTATATTTTTCTTCAAATATTATAATCCAGTTACAGCAAAAGAAAAGAAATATATCCAAAACCTTACCAGAGGAGACGACTCTGGAGTTTTGTGAATCATTTTTCTTGTATAGGGACCAGGTGGACGACCTACTGATTTTTTTTTCCCCTTTCTTTCTATACCATTACTTAATTCCCTAGAAGAAAATTTATATTTTGTTCTGTATTATTGAAGATAGTTTTCAGTGAATAAATGTTTTCCTTTGACAATGAATAAACATTGTGCTAAATAAGCTTCTGGTGAACCAAAATTGTCATGTAAAAGCCACACATTTTGTTTCTAGAATAACACAACGGATACAAGATCTTTTTCGTGTCATTACGGGTTCCCTAATGTTGAAGAATGGACACATGTTAAATGTCGTTTACTCATATGATCACACTTGGTAAAAGAGTTGTACTAATATAAGATATAGCTTCACATCATACTTTCTGTTCAAAAATCCAGTTAATATCATTGCATAAACGCACCAGAAAGGCAAGAGATACTGTCTCCCCAGTGGCAGCAAAGATGGGATACTTCGTATTGTTCTTACTGCTAAATACCAAGTTTTTTTCAGAAAGATCATAATGGAAAACTAACAAGCTTGAAGACCTTGTTCTCATAATCACCTTAGAGGAGAATATACAGCTAAATCAATTTAAAACTTAAAATATTTGCAAAGTGTACAAATAGCAGTCCACCCTGACAGTTATTTAAATAAATGTACATTAAACAATGAAAAGGACTTTTTTATAGGCACCAAAATATACTGCAAGTAGTTGCAGTTTACCATAACATTGCTAAAACCTTTGGATTATTTTACCTCACATCAGGAATTGGTTTAGATGATTTTCGGCCTTTAATTTTGAACTCATGAGAAGTTCCTTCTGGTTCTTTCTCAGCCTTTAGAGCAGCATTTGGTGGTACAGGAGGAACACGAATTCTCAAGCCAAACAAATGCTTCTTTTTCTTTATTTCTTTTCCAGACATAAACCTAGATGATTTTAAGTTAATTGTTAGAATTCTGACTCCAAAGAAAACAACATTAAAATTATGCAAATACATATACATGTTCATGCAAAACAAATCTATGGTAAAATTATAATACTCATCCTAATGCTATTTTATTCACCCTCTTCTTCTAATGCAATCCTCAGTCCAAAATACAGAATGAGAATTTGGAAGAGGGTGGAAAATAAAAACTCTCATAATCTGGGTTCCACTCAAATAGGAATGGGATGTTACAGTCTGAAATAGAAACAGTATTCAATATGTCAATATTATCCACAGCCACAGTGATTATCAGGTTGACTGAGCAAAGGAGACTGAAAACTACAAACAATAAAACTGCAAACGTTTAGAACAAAAAATACCAACTTACATGGTCTTGTAATCATTTAATGCCTCCAGTACATGCTCATATCTTTCAGATTTTGGTGTATCTGCCAGCTGTGAAGTATTAAGAAATCATTTAACCTGACAAATTCTTCAGTAATAGAAAGATTCCAGTTACTTTGAGTCACTAAAACTATAGATTGGGATGTGAAATACATTTATAAGGTATTAGTTGTGGAAACTACCTAACTCCAAAAGGGTATTAGCCCATTACCCCATACATTCTGTAGTTCACATCCACAGAATTTATATTAGAATTAAGCCCAGGCCAAATAATTTAACTTTTAAGAATTACAATAAAAACATATCTTAAAAGTATTTTAGTATACTCAAAGAATATAATACTAGTCTGCCCTCCCAAGGCTGCTAACAAGAGCTCCTCAGTAGCACTAAGTATTTGCAAACTAATTAAGACTGCAAGCAGAGTACGATGACAGCGGCACAAAAAAATATTTTATTGTTGATTATTTTAACCAAAATCCTGCTACTGGACCTAATTCCCATTTTTTGCCTGCACTGGTGACTATAAAGCGGACATAACATTTATGTAATAGAGTTTACAAGATTATTTTTGCATTTAGACTGCTATTTTTTAAAGTAGCCGTGAAGCTACCATATGTTCAGCTGTCATGCCAAAATGCTCCAGAATTTATATCCAATTGGATCTGCAGTTAATTTGTCTTTGATTATAGAGCTGATGAATAGTTGATAAATTTATCGTTTCTCTCTCAGTATGTTCACTACAGAGGAGATTGTACAACACTTGCAGCCCCAAAAAAGCCCTCAGACAGTTTCTAAAGAATAAAATGGTGACCAAACAGAAGAGCTAGCACGTTTAACCCATTGAGCATTTCTAAAAAGCTAAATATAAATTCAAAAACCTACAACAATCTTTTAATATAATTTAGGGCAAGAGGGCAAGATTCACAGTCATTCTACTTGACTACCAAAGTTAGGAGATAAATTTGACCGATTTTTCACAAAGTAGCAACTGCTATTAGGCATCTTGACCATATGCATTCAGGACAATCCACTGCTATCCACAGGTCTTGCAACTCTGCAGCACTTAGCTACAGAAAATTGCAATATTTTTATTGTATCATAAGTAGTAACATAATAAAAATACTGACTTCAAAGCTCTCATAATTCCACCAATTAATCTTAGCTTATCAATAATAAAAAGCTTTATCTCTTATTCAACTCTAAGCAGCTAGAGAAATGTCATTTTTGTAACATTCTTAGCTTGTCACTGTCAGAAAACTCATACCATCAGTACTGTACATGTTATTCTTTCTGCAACTATTTTTTGCTCAATAAAGAAACCAGATTAACAAAAAAAATTGCCTCAAATTTTTCAGGATACTATTTTTCCCAACTTCATGAGAGATATTTAGAAATTTGTCAGAATAAACAGTCTTGAAGATTTCCTTACAGCTTTTACACAATTACTCAAAATCTAATCCATCAAAAAATGTAGCCTTGTGACTGAAGTTTCAATGAAGGTATAGAAGCATTGGTTAAGGAATTAAAAGTATCACTTAAAAAGGTGAGTTTTCTAATTTTCAATCTCCCCTCCCCTAAGGCAACTGTTTAGTGAGTCAAATGGATGGAAAAGATTGAAGTCTTTAGATTGGTAGATGGATTGACCACTTGTGCTTGAAAGAAGGAAGAAAGAATAAATGTTTCTTCATAATGATTTGTCAGATTTTACACCTAAGAGACTTTGATGTCTTCGTAATAAATACACTATGCATTCAGTTCTGTATTTTCCACATTTTCTGGTCTGCACACATGAAAATATCAAAGAACTATGAGATAGTTACAAAAGAAAAGAAAAGCAAAACATGTATGCCACAGAATAAACAGTTGAGTATAAAAAAAGTTGCAATGCAAACAAACTAATAATTCAGTGGGTCACTTTAAAAATTCCACAGCTCAGAAAAACCTACGCTACTTGAACATCCAATTTTTGCAAGGAAATTGAAGATGATCTTCTCATCATTTGAATTACCAGATTTTATGGTAATAATAGATTCAATATGCTCCATAAAGCAGTTCATAGGTCCCTAAACTCCCACTGACTTTCAGGACTCAGGAGTGAGGGGGGAAAAAAAAAAAAGTATTCCAACTACTTACTTCACCAGGATGCAATCTATCCCAGTTTTCATTAATGTATGCCATGAGTTCAAGCTCCGAATCAAAGTATTTCTTCTTATGAATAACACTTAGGTTGTAAAGGCATAGATGTGCTATATCTACCCTAGAATTCAGAAATATTTGAATCAAAAACAACACAAGAAGTTTTCCCCAATTGCTTTCTTTGAAATAATTTAGGAGAAAAGATTAGCACAATACAGTTAGACAAACACAAAGCATAACTAAAAACACTCAGTCCAGAAAACAACATTATGAAATCTCCTACACTTTTTCTTCCCAATGTGACTGCTTCAGCTTTGAATTGTACTTTCATTTCTGCCTCACCTCATTCTCATGATGTTCTTTTAAACTCCCTAACTAGTTTAAACCACATTACATTTAAATAATTCTAATTTTATACAAGTATTATTATGAATTAACATTTAACAAGGTCATTTCCACCTTATATTTGTTAGCATATATATCCATTAAACTGGATATCATTTCTAATACAAGCTACAGTTAAAAGACTTCAAACTACACCTAGATATTAAATCTCATCAAGGAAACTACTATAAAATGTGTCAAGATGCTTACTACTGTGCTCTGTATCTTTGGCTCATCTAACAACAAGACTCTAAACCTGCAAAAAGGATTTCTGTTTAGGTGTCTCAAACTTCACATACACAAACCAGTATTTATTTGCAAATTTACTCAAAATTTACAGGAATAAATCCTAAGTGAATGCAATTGCAAATATGTGCATGCATTTATTAATACACTTTGAAAGGAAAACTGTCCCAGTTCATACAAGAACAACTCAGGAAACAACTCAAGACAGCAAGTGAATTTCCTTTTTTTTTTTTTTAAATGAGACAAAAACCAAAAACCAAACAAAAACAAAAAAAGCACACTATATACACAACTCACCTTTCTGGTTTGTTTTAAACTTTCACTTACCATCTCAAGGGTAAACGCTTGAGGTATTCTGGTCCAGAACTGCAAACTGAGCAAATGAACGTATAAAACCTAAAAACACATGTATATATACGTGTGACTAGGTGGCAGGTGTCTGTACAGAAGCACACACACAAAAAATACTTAAACATGCTACTTATTATGAGCTACCACCTCATCATTCCTGACAAGACTCTGCACTTGCCTTTTTTTAAAAAAAAAAAAAAAAAAAAAGACTGATTGGGGAAAAATTAAAAGCAAGCAGTCTAGAAACCCAGCCATACAGCATTTGATAGTCCTTTCATCCACCACCATCAGCTTCTATGATGCACCTTGTCTTCTACCTGATACAGCTATCCCTACTTTGTAAATTTCATGCTCCATGTCTTCCTTAACTTCCTAACATAACTTAGCTTCCTCAACCTGTGATTATATTGGTAAAGATGTTCCCCAGTGTCCCCATTCCATTCAATGGAATGAGGAAGCCTGTGCACAAGCATTTGTTTAAAGGAGCGTTTCCTAGGTCTTAATTTGGTTCCTTCACATTTCAGTACAACTGAGGGGTAGAAGAAAATATGAGATGCTCCTTGATTACTTTCTCAAATTCTCTCTCTTATCTGCTCCAACTACTCCAAATTCCTTTTAAAACAAAAGCCCAGACAAGTGCCCTTTCTTGTTTCCTTTTCTCTCCACTCATCACACACGAACAGAGGATGTGAAGAGTTGTCATTTAACTATCCCTCCGGTTTCTCCAGTTCCCTGTACTAATAGTTTCAAGTGAGCTGGAAAAGAGCCGGTGTTACCCAGGCAAACCGGATGGAGACAGGAGACTACAGACAATGGAACAAGGGAAACAGTCAGAAAAACATTTTGTTTACCCTGTTCCACTAATGGTCAATTTTCACACTGTTTCTAGGTCTTCCCTACAGCACACACACTGACAGCTTACATCAAAGCATAGTGCCTATTGCATATGAGATTAGTCACCTAGACAGTTAGAACTTGAAAGCCGTATCTAGACTAGGCCCACTAAAGTGTTCTGCTTTAACACTTCTGACCTCCCAATAGCCTACTGTATAATGGATCTCCACAAAAAGTCAAATCAGTAACAGTTTAATATCAACTATACATTGATTACATCTTCTCTACCTCCTTTTTTTCCTTTTTAAACAGAGATGACAAAGTGCATTTTCTCGGCACCTGAACGCATCTTTTATTTTCTATAATCTTTTATGTTAAACTCATAGAATCATAGAATATCCCGAGTTGGAAGGGACCCATAAGGATCATCAAGTCCAACTCCTGGCACCGCACACATCTACCCAGAAGTTTAGACCATGTGACTAAGTGCACAGTCCAATCACTTCTTAAATTCCAACAGGCTTGGTGCAGTGACTGCTTCACTGGGGAGCCTGTTCCAGGGTGCAACCACCCTCTCAGTGAAGAACCTCCTCCTGATGTCCAGTCTAAACTTCCCCTGCCTCAGCTTAACACCATTCTTGTGGGTCCTAACACTGCTGTTTACTGAGAATAGGTCACCCCTCTCTCCACTCCCCCTCGCAAGGAAGTTGTAGACCGCGATGAGTTCCCCCCTCAGCCTCCTCTTCTCCAGGCTGAACAGGCCAAGTGACCTCAGCCGCTCCTCATAAGTCATCCCCTCCAGGCCCTTCACCATCTTCACTGCCCTCCTCTGGACACTCTCCAACAGTTTAATGTCCTTTTTGTACTGTGGTGCCCAGAACTGCACACAGTACTCGAGGTGAGGCCACACCAACGCAGAGTAGAGAGGGACAATCACCTCCCTCAACCGACTAGCGATGCCGTGCTTGATGCACCCTAGGATACGGCTGGCCCTCCTGGCTGCCAGGGCACACTGCTGGCTCATGTTCAACTTGCTGTCGGCCACGACCCCCGGATCCCTCTCTGCGGGGCTGCTCTCCAGCGTCTCGTCACCCAGGCTGTACGTATAGCCAGGGTTGCCCCGTCCCAGGTGCAAGACCTGGCATTTGCTTTTGTTAAACTTCATGTGGTTGGTGATCGCCCAGCTCTCCAATCTGTCCAGATCTCTCTGCAAGGACTTTCCACTCTCATCTGAGTCTACAACTCCTCCAAGTTTGGTGTAATCGGCAAATCTGCTCAAAACACCTTCTAGTTCTACATCCAGATCATTTATAAAAACATTGAAGAGGACTGGCCCTAAAAGGGAGCCTTGAGGGACCCCCCTAGTGACCATCCGCCAGCCTGATGCGGCCCCATTTACCACAACCCTTTGAGCCCTGCCCGTCAGCCAATTGCTCACCCATCGAATGATGTTTTTGTTAAGCTTTATGCTGCACATTTTGTCCAGTAGGATCCTATGAGAACCATGTCAAAAGCCTTGCTGAGGCTTTTGTCAAAAAGATCACATGAGCTGGTTTTCCTTGGTCAACTAGATGGGTGATCTTATCATAAAAGGAAATCAAATTTGTTAGGCAGGACCTACCCCTCATGAACCCACGTTGGCTGGGACCAGTGACTGCATTGTCCCCCAGCTGTGCCTCCATAACCTCAAGGATCATCTTCTCCATAATTTTACCAGGCACTGATGTGAGACCGACAGGCCTGTAATTGCTAGGGTCTTCTTTCTTACCCTTCTTGAAAACTGGCACAGCATTTGCCAGCTTCCAGTCTACTGGGACCTCTCCAGATTCCCAAGATCATTGAAAAATAATTGAGAGAGGTCCTGCGATGACATCAGCCAGCTCTTTAAGCACCCTGGGATGAATCCCATCTGGACTTGTATGGATTCCGGTAGAGCAGCAAATCCCGCACACGTTCAGGGTCAGTTGGGAGTTTGTCATTCCCACTGTCAGGTTCCTACAGTTCAGGGCACCCTGGGTCCCGAAGCCCATCATCAGCATTGAAGACAGAGGTGAAGAAGGCATTAAGCATCTCTGCTTTGCCTATGTCATTATCTGTGAGGAAACCCCAGTCAATTATCGGACCTATGTTTTTTTTTGGTTCTCCTTTTTCTGTTTACGTATTTTTAAAAAAAAACTTGTTTATTGTCTCCCACAGACACAGCCAACGTCAACTCTAGTTGGGCTTTGGCCACACGAATTTTCTTCCTACAAACATGAACAGCATTCCTGTATTCCTTCCTCGTCGCCTGACCCTCCTTCCAGAAGCTGTACACTTCTTTTTTCACCTAAGCTCCAGAAGATGATCCCTGGTCAGGCAGGCCGGCCTTCTGCCCTGCCTGCCTGACTTCCGGTATTTTGGAATTGCCTGATCTTGTGCTTTTAGGAGGCAGTGCTTAAAGACTGACCAGCACTGATGGACGCCAATGCCTTTAAAAGCAGTTTCCCAGGGGACCTTGCTGACTAGTTCCCTGAGCAGCCCGAAGTCTGCTTTCCCCATATCCAGGGCTGAAGTTTTGGTGGCAGTTTTCCTTCTGTCACCATAAATTCTAAACTCAACCACTTCATGGTCACTATGACCGAGACGGCCGCCAATTGCCAAGTCTCCCACAAGACCCTCTCTGTTCTCTAGCAACAGATCTAGGAGGGCACCTTTCCTAGTTGGCTCCCTTAGCACCTGCACCAGGAAGTTATCATCTAGGTGCTTTAAGAACCTCCTGGACTTGCTCGTGTCAGCCGTGTGGTGATCCCAGTTGATGTCTGGCAAGTTGAAATCCCCCATAAGGACAAGGGAAGTTGATCTCAAGGCATCTCTCAGTTCTGCAAAGAATAATTCGTCGGCATTGTTGTCCTGGCCAGGTGGTCTGTAATAGACTCCCACAATGCTTTTGGAAAATACTGATGTATTACAGATGCCTTAATAAAAGCTCACCTATGACATACTCCCTCCACATTTTAAATAAAGACAACCATAAAGTATAGTTCAAGTTTCTTACCTGTCACCAAAAAGCATGGGCTTTTGGAGGCACTGCACACAAGCCTCATGGAACCACTGCTTGCATTTGCAGCACTGCAACATCTTTAAATACCAGCTTCACCAACAGAAAGAAAAACAAGACATGTTAAATGTAACAAAGAACCATTTCAATTTAAATTAAATAGCAAGGGATCTTCTGACCCAAACTTTCACTATTTATAAAAGTCGCCCGTGTTACTGAAATATGAATATGAACGTTTCGGTAGCACGCAGTTTCACAATGAACCATTACTAGAAAAGTCTGACTAGAAGAGGCCTAAATAATAATTTTTTAAAAATAGTAAAAGGATTGACTTATTTAAAATAAAATTGAATTTCCTCTGACCTTTTAATTCTTGATCATAAGAATTAAAGAAATCCATTTAACATTGAAATGCCTTCTCACACACTGGATTAGCTTCCTTGTCATTTTCTAAAGCAACAACAGTCTCATACATCACAAACATTTGTTCTGAGGGTTCAACTATTTGAAACCTCAAACTGAGCCTCAGTTTAGGCTCTTTTATTTGGGGGCTTTTTCCACCTTCTCCCTTAAGGAAAGGAACCGTGCAAATTTGAAAGTTACATTTTTGTAAGTCTGCAAAATTCTCAAAGTTCTGCTATGTGAGTATAAACTCAAAATCAATCATAGTATGGGTTGGGTTGGAAGGGACGTTAAAGATCACCTAGTTCCAATCCCAAAAGCTTTACTTCTATGTGGTACTCTGACTTGCCTTGACTTCAAATCTTCAGTGCTACCTTACTCATTCACTAATCCATGCAGACACCACATTATTCATTTCTATCTACTTAGATGTCCTCATTCCTTGGAAATGGAAGAACCAAGGAAGGACTCTATAATGCCGTTAAGAGAAAAAACGGCCAGCTGCTTGTGGTAATAGCTGCAATACAGGGCATCACGTTAATCAGACAGGATCCTACCTCATCGTATCCTACCTTGTATTAATTCTGACCCTGATGTAAGGGAACAATTCAAAATAACTATTCACATGAACAAAGACAGCGTAACACCTGTGCAAATCTAGACAATAAGAGCAACAAAATTCTTTTTTCAGCCCATCAATGTTTATATATACACAGATTTAAGTTACATTTTATAAGCCTGTCTTTCAAGAAATATCCAAAGAACTTCACAATAAATACAGTGGTTTATTCTAACTGTATTTAATAAACTGATGTCCAGATACATTTACATGTCTGACTAATGACGGGTGTGCTAACATCAGAAAGACGCTGTCTACAACTGCAAGACCAGGAATAACTCCATCTGACCTCAAGCATAGAGCAATAGCAATGCAACAAACTCATATCACTGTTTGTTGTAGAAAGGGCTTGTTTTATTTGATGTCACATGACAAAATTAAAACAAATTGAATGGCAAGATGAAAGACATTAATAATGTATTTCCCAGGAGCTTTTTTTTTAAATAACAATACAAGTAATTAAAAATTCCACTCCACATCAACTTTAATACCTATATACAACAGAAACAGCCAATGTAACAAGTCTACAGAATCAGGGTCAAAGTTTGCAGCTTTAATATGGAGAAAAGTTCTTGCATAGTTATCTGTTTACTTACTCTCCAGGTCCTCCACAATAGCAGTAGCACTGCTGGACATTGGTTTTATGGCCTGCGTCCCACTCAAGGTCTGTTGCGTTATATGGTAATGTTTGTTTCATGACTTGCAGTGCTTTGGCATTTGGTCCTTTCTTAAGCGCACCACCTCTCTGAGCCAAAATAAATACACTAGTTTACAAAAGCAATCATACATTCCTGAAACTTTCAAATCCTTTAATTTGAAAGTTACAAAAGTTTGCCTATAATCCAATAAAGTGCTTTCACCTATCCTTATGCTTTAATATACCAGCATATTTTTAAAAAATGAAATGAAAAAGGAATGTCACCTATTTCTAAAATAAAGATTAGTTACCAAAATATAAAACTTTTTCATCCAGATCAAAGTTAACAAGAGAAGTTGCTGAAAAAGTACTGCATTATTTGCTGGTTTCAAATTCAAACAAGTTACGTGAGCAATTTGGGAATATTAAGAAGAGTTTTTTCTAGGAACATACCTTTGTTGTTGTTGCAAAAACACACTGTCGACAGAGCCATTTGTCATCTGAATCAATCACACTGGAATCAATATTTGGTGTGTGACACAGCTGATGATAACCTATATTAAGTGTGATTAAACAAGGTAAAAAAAGGCAAAAGAAAAATAACTACATATAATTTTAATCCAACTATAATGCATTATCCTTTGCCAAGTGCCAAAACTCTGATCAAAAAATAGTAACATTCAAAATGGTACTTAAAATTTTCTCAGTAAAAAGTAGCTTTACTTACAGAAGAGGTGTTAGTTACTTTAACATGTATTATAATTATTCATTGATTTTTAATAGCTTCTAAGGGCTATAAAATTTAAGATCAGTTGAGCGATCAGTGATAGCCACGTAAATACCCTCCTTCGTGAAACAAATGTCTTTTAAAATGCAGGAAATAGGAAAAAAAAATCTAGTTACCTTGCCCACATTTATCACATATAACCATTTCATTTGGTGCTTCTGAATACTCTTCCTGACATATTGTACAGACCATTTCCCCACTTTCAGTGGCTCCTAGAAAAAGACAAAAGGTATGATTTTTCCTCTCCCAGACTACATCTGCAGTTGGAACCATCATCACATATATTTTTGGTAATGAGTTACAGATCCATGAATTGTAGAAACAGATTGCTATTGAGCCAAACTCCCTAACAAAAAATAAATTCACACATTTTGAAGACTTTAAGTATCTGCATCACTTACCATAGGCTGCCAGATAGATACAGGTTATATTGCCTATTGACTATCTATTCCATGGTTCCTCAATATAAACAAAAATTAAATGTTTGAATAAAGAATATAAAAGCAAATTGAAAAATATGCATTGACAAATCCTATCTGGACAATTGACAGCTGTGTTTTATATTCAAAGCAGTTTGCATCTTCCTATAAATACTACGTGCACAATTTAGTGCATGTCTTTTTAATAGATCTGCCCAAAGAGTTTTAAATTTTAAATTTACAACACACTTAGGAAACATGTTAGTACTTCTTATAACTATCTGCAAGCAAACAAAAGCACACAATAACTATAGAGGTTAAGAGAAATGTTAGCTTTCAGACTAGAAAAATACATCTTGCTTCAGTTACACCACGTATCAGGGTAAAAATCTGGATTAAAATACAAACTATTTAATCTACTTGTTATCATACTCATGAACTAACGTTTGACTGTTACCATAAATGACTCAAAGATCATAAATTAGTGCCATATTAAAAAAATAAATATTCTCAGAAATAAAACATTTGCTATTACAAATGCAAAGCTTTTGCTCTTAGCAAATAGTGTTTAAATATCAAGAATCAGCAGGAGCCAGATCAGCTTTCCATTACTATTTCATCATCATGTAAAAGTAACCGATTTTCAGATGATCAGATCAAATTCACAGAAATTCTCATCCATGCTTTATTAGCATTAGATTATTAAAGCACTTGCTAGTCCCAAAATATCTGAAAAACCAAAGTTAATATAAAACAGACATCTCACTTGATCATTCAACATTTCTTTACAGTACTTGAATACCGCCATACTTTCTTATGTGAAAGACTATGGTGCTATTTTTAAGTGTGAAAAATCCATTCAAATGCAGGATCTTCCAGTCTTTGGTTTCTTTCTACATTATGCTGTTTCAACTGAAAACAAAAGGAAGTCAAACTCTGTGCAAATGAGGTCCTAGAGTTTTCCGTTAAGGCAGCATTATACTCTATTCCCATCCAAATAAACACAAATGTGATTATTTTTTAGAAATGTTCTACCCTTCCTGCACATATTTATGGGAAAACAAACAAAAAAAAGTAACTTCAGTGAAAAGAGTTTTTGAAAAGAGGTGAGACTTTTTGTTTGTTTTTTTAATTTGCCTAATTCACGATCCTGGGTCACATTAAAAACTATACTGCTCTTTAGGAAACAAGCATACGATACAATCATTTTAACAGATATAATAATCTAAACAAAATACCAAACAATGACTAGTTCACTGAAGTCCTTGCCTGTTTGTATGTCCTTCCAGAGAACCCAGGATTTGGAACTGTCTTCAAATATAATGAAGCAGTTCTGTTTCAGTTTATTTATCTGAAAAACATGAATACAGTGGAAGCCATGAGTAAAAGGACTAAGTAGAAGAATATATTTAATCTTCAGTAAGTGAAACAACAACACCGTCTTATTTAACCAACATATACTGTAAGACTCTATTGAAGTTAAACAACTGTTTACCTTTTTGATAGTTCCAAGATAAAACAAGCCATCTGACCATCTAGCTAGGACATCCTGACCTTCTTCAAATTTACACAGTGGCTTTTTGGCTTTCTGCCCATCACGTAATGACAGCTTGGTCAAGGATGCTGAGGTCTTATGGCTTCGACGTAAAGGAGACCGCTTATGGACCAGTGAATTACCCACCGCTGTAGAGTCTCTGAAAGAAGAGAAGCAAGAGAAAATGTAAACAGAACTACAGTAAAGTAAGAAAACTGTCATTTTAGATATTAATGATTTACCGATAGAATTCACTTAGCTACCTCCAGAACTTCAGTTACCTAAGAAGCTGGTTGTATTTTCAGACTCTGCAACTACAAGACTCCACAAATTTGAAAGAGACAAGTTTGTATAAAAGAAGAATCTTCTATGACACTAACATAAATAGGGATGCTCAAACTTTTCTGCTCAACCTCTTTGTAAGGGTACCAGAAGCATCAGAGAACACATCAAAACAAATGGAGGATTGCTTCTGCAAATATGAATCACTGTAGACACCGTCAGAGTTCTAAAAT
Source organism: Nettapus auritus (assembly GCA_011076525.1). Taxonomy (NCBI): domain Eukaryota; kingdom Metazoa; phylum Chordata; class Aves; order Anseriformes; family Anatidae; genus Nettapus; species Nettapus auritus. The sequence goes on along the minus strand of CM021772.1, from coordinate 1,082,625 downwards.
TCCAAGGAAACTAAAAGGGTCCTAAGGCAATTCTACTACCCCAGTAGTGAGAGTATCAGTCTATAGTTAATGTGGTGCACAGCAGTTAACTACTCAGGGCACTAAGACATGGTGTATGGGGGAACAGTAGGTTGAGCATTATGCTAACTCAAGGTCTAGATTAACTCAGATACACTCAATACTGTAACATTTTGCCACTAAACATAGCTGTAGAGGTTTCCAGCACAGGAATGACTTCTATGTGTTACATTTCTAAAGTAAAACAGTTTGCTTCTATGTTAGAATAAGAAAGGGAAAGTATGAGGTCTTTTAGCCTTTCCTCACACACAAAATCAAACATACAATTACTAGAATCACCATTTCTTTTCACCCCCCTCATGATTGTGCAATGTAAGTTCTGCTGCTTCTCACAGGAAAGCTATTTAATGTTCGCACTGCTTTTCCCAAGGCCTACTGCACCAAAAGAGGAGCAACCAGTAGGTCGCGGGAGGTGACTGTTCCCTTCTGCTCTGCCCTTGCGAGGCCCCACTTCGAATGTTGCGTCCAGGTCTGAGGCCCCCAGCCCAGCACAAAGAGGACATGGAGCTGTTAGAGCAGGTCCAGAGAAAGCCACAAAGATGATCAGAGGGCTGCATCACCTCTTCTACTGGGACATGCTGAGAAAGCTGGGGATGTTCAGTCTGGAGAAGGCTTGACCTTACTGCAGCTCTTCAATACTTTCAGGGGGGTTATAAAAAAAAAGATAGAGAGCAACTCTTTGCTCAGGCAGATAATGACAGGAGAAAGGGGGAAGCGTGTTAAACTAAAAGAGCGGAGATTTAAATTAGAGGTTGGGGGAAATTCTTTACGATGAGGATGGTGAGGCACTAGAAGAGGCTGCCCAGAGAAGCTGCAGATGCTCCATCTCTGGAGGCGTTCAAGACCAAGCTGGATGGGGCCCTGGGCAACCTGATCACAACCTGAGGTGTCCCTGCCCACGGCAGGGAGTTGTAATTAGAAGGAACCTTAAAGACCACCTAACTCAAGTCATTCTAGGATGTGATCCTATGATACTACAGCCTCTGACAAAGAAGCCAGGATGCAGCATTCAAAATATAAGTTTATAACAAGAGAATTGCTGTAGCTGAACCTGTTAGCCTGGGTCATTTTACTTCTTAAGAATAACATTTGCAGTCTTTTCCCCCAGCAGTGCCATCAGGCATTGCATAAGAAATTTCAAACTACTAGAAACTCCAGGTTCTCCTTCTAACTGCAGTCAGTCCAGAGCTTACTGCTTCTCTTCCCACCGCGTGTTCTCTTTGCACTGCATTTCACTTGCCATTTCATTACCCAGCTACTCAGTTCTGTTTGGCCAGCCACCTTCTGTATTATTCCAAATAAACTCATCTCCTTAAAGTAATTCATCATTTGATCTCACTGTCTTCTGTACATCACTGCAAGATTTTATCCCTTTTCTTGCGCATTAGCTTTAATTTTTGGAAAAGCCTTTGAAACATGCTGTCGGCTCTTAACACTAGTGGCTGCCACCTTCTATTATCTTCTTTTCACCTGTACAAGCATTTACATACCCAAGTACCAGACAGGCTCTGAAACAAGTGTGTCTGAAGTCAGCCAGTAACCTGAGGATGAAGATTAAAACTTAAATTCCCCCAACTCCTCTGACTACATAAATGCCCAAGCTGGCATAAGGCAAGCGATGTTCAAAGGCTAGGCACGGTTAGTTCAAACCAACATAGAAATAGCTGTTAAACTATAAAGTGCTCTTTTTTTTCTTTTTTGGAAAGGAATTATCATTAGGAAGTATCAAAGTATTCTGATACTACAAGTTACCACATCACATCTATGAACTTGATTTAGCCTACTGAACAGGTCAATAAAACGCAGTGGGTATTCTAAAGCATCCCAAGCAAATTGACTAGTCTAGCGTACCTTGAAACAGTTTAATGCGTGTATTGACAGAACAACTCTTCTAGACAAAGGTGTTCTTTCCAGCTTTTTATTCAGTTTGATGTATAGGATTAGAGAAAGTGGCTGAAAAGCAGTAACAGTGTCTCTTCTATAACAGCACATGAAAAGGGTCTGAAAGATCTTGGACACAGGAAGCAAAAAGACAGTCAGGTCATTTATTATATATAACCTAGTACAGATTTCCAATTAAAAAAGCAAATCAACAAGCAAAATATTTTGAGTTTTACAAAAGAAATGGTCACGTGCTTGTGAAGTTTTCTTTAGTACAGAAAACTTTGTCCCATAATTGCAAAGTGTAAGTAACTTAAGCGACTAACTGAAGCGCCTCGTGCATCATTTCCTAGTACGGAGCACTTCTACAAGGAGCCCATACACGGCCTTGTACAACAGCCTCAATTCACAGTAGATACTTCAAACACCAAAGCATCTCGACTCACACACCACAAAGGTCTGAACCAATGAAGCAGTCACCTCTCCCCTGTGCTAGGGGAGACAACACTGCTGAAGTGAGGAGCGAACAGCTCACGAAGTAGCTCCTGCCCAGGCAGTTTCGGGTGTAACTCCATGCGTAGACAGAAGACAGGGTTAGTTGGAAAACAGCATGACAGTTGCTGTTAAGCTTAGCAGTTGCTTTCCACATGGATCAGAAATTCCTCCTCGGTGTTTTAATGGAGATCAAGTGGGAACAGCCACTGTTTTAACTGGTTGATTTTAATTAACAAATCATTACCAAAAAGTTACGCTAACCATTAAAATAAATTTGTATAGGATGTTAAATGAAAATGCAAGTTACATTAATTCCTTGTCATTTTGAAATCGATCTAAGTGTTCCACGTTTTTAAGGAACTTGCTTTCAGGTCTTCCCGAATGCTACCTCCATAGCATCTTCCCACCAATTTATAGAATTACCAATAAAATCAGCAACATTTAAGTAACAGTTTACTCACCATCTTAAGAATTCCCTTCTACCACTTCTCACTGCAGAATATTTGATGTCTTACTTCTCCCCCTCCCCAAAAAACGCATCTAATGTAAAAACTTTATCTCATTTAACTTGCACGACCGAGCTTTGTTGCATGCCATACAGAATGTCCAACTTAAGCATGTATTAAGCTTTATATCTTTTATTCAATACAGTTTATATGCTGTGGCTCTACTCTTATTCAAGCACTTAAAAGTCCAAAGAAAGTACTTAGGTACCCATGCAATTCTTCAGGAGCAGGGGAATTCAGTCCGCATGCTCAAACATGCTTCAAAATAGGAAATGCACTTGGACCATTCCTTCATAAGGTAATCTCGTGAAGTACTGAGAACGCTCATTTTTTCACCTCAGGGTCTTGATCATAACCATAGATATTTTCAAGCAAGACAAGCAGAAGGCCTTCTCATCTACTTAATGAATTAAGTTACAGTAACACGCTGCAGTAGGAGGAGGTTGCTGTCATTCTTTGTCAACTGGAATGGCAAACTCCCCCAGAAAGTAAGCGACCTAAAAATCTGGTTCAGTAAGCAGACTGAACCATGACAACCTAGTCATAGCATTGTATCTACTAAAATCAAAATTAGAACTTGCCAGGTATCTTTACCAGAGGTTAGAAAGTCTGAATGTTCGTGCAGCGCCTCTGACCCCCATTTCTCCCCAAAAGCCCTATAAGAAGACACAGGGAAGCCAGGGAAAACAGACGGGAAGAGGATGGCAGCATTCACCCTCTCGCTTCCAAAGGTCTTGTTTCCAAGTAGCAGGGTAGGTCACTCATATTTCTGTACTTCTTCAGTTTCAACAGCTGCTCTGAAGCACTGCTGTTTGGAAGAACTCTCCTGTCATTTCTCCAGGCAGCTCAGCTCACTGCTTAGTTTCACAGAACGGTTTGTCAGCAACACAGAGCAAATGCAAACAAGCAGCTTGGGACAGGATCTCCCTCAGCTGGCACTGCCAGAGCATCTTGCTGACAGCCCAATTTCAAGAAGCTTGTTTCAGAAGCACCGCGTGACTCACAAATACTTCACAGTTACAGGTGATCGCTACCCTATGAGCCCAGGTTTTGAAAAACAAATCAAAAACATTGTTAGCAATTAAGTATCCAAAACATTAACAGAAACTTTTAATTCACTGAGAACTTACAGAAGGAGGACCTGGAGATAATTTGTTTATTCCCAGTATACACGAGCCACGCTCGGATAGTCCAGCAGGTTTAGAAGGAACTCAGTCTAGAAATGGCACACATTAATATTTACTTGTAAATACACACCGCATCCTACTGAGACAACTCATAGATCCCAAAGCTGCCTCAGAGCTGGAAAAGGTGATATCACACAAGTTCATTCACTAGACCTTCCTCTCTTGTAGTAACTAGAGATAGTTTTATGTTCTGATCAGAAGTAGCTTCACCCGTTCGGTTTCAATTGCTGTCTAGAATTAGATGAAAGGTATGCTTCCATTAACCTTTAGAGAAAAGGAACACACCCTCAGCTATGAATAAGGGTTATGAAGTGCCAGCGGTCTGTTCTGCCCTTTAACACAGGACAGTTAGCATCTCACAGGGACTGGGGGGGCACAGAGGAGAGACTGGGAACACACCGAACAGCACAGTTTGGTGTGACTGATCCAACACAGCAGCTTGCTCCGCTCCCACCAGCTCTGGGATAACGGGCTGACTTCACCGTAAGCTTCCTATCCATTTTCTCCCCCCTTATTGTGGATTACTTTTCTGATACGTTAAACAAGTTCAAGCACCTCGCAAAGGTGACTAGACAGGTGAACAGCCGGTAAGCAGCAAGAGCTCACGGCCAGAGGGTGGCAGAAAAGGGGAATTAGTCTCTTCTGGGAGCCAGTCTTAGCTCATTTACTCAACACTGCATAACCAAGTCCAAAGCCATGCTTCCCATGCAGCTGCTGGCAACTGCATGTTTCTTCTCCCTTCCTTGCACCGTCTCTGCCATTTATCAGATCTAACACTGAACAATATCAGAATCATAGAACGGCTCCAGCTGGAACAGACCTTGAAGATGATGCAGTTCCAACCCAAGATACCGGCTCGCTGTGGCAGCAATACCCCTTCCCCCTGCCAAAAACACTGCTGGGCCACGAGCAAAGACACAGTAGGATACTTCCCACGCTTGCCCCAAATCCAAACTTACAAACGGTTCGATCCAAAAAGCCTAGGAAGTTCACTTGGCTTGTGATAGAGGCAAATTTGTTGCGGCAGTCACTGTTCCAACTGGACAGAAACACACTTACATTAGGAAGTCGCTATACTTATAAGCAGAAGCTCCAATACAAGTCCAAACAGTCTGTCCTTTTGTACTGATTCACGGAGCCATTTCCAACGCGCTGCGTCACAGAACATCTACAAGGTGTACTTTTAGCACCTTATCTTCACGGTTTTATGTTCTGGTATGATGAAAAGCCTAAGCCACATCACTAATGTGCAGGAAAAAAGGATCACTGAAATCTAACCTATGCATACCTCAACCCAAAAAAAAACAAATAGCAATGGCTGTGGGAAAAGAAATCCCTTCTCCAAAGTGTTCTGCTAACCCAAGTGAGGCTAACCAGCCTGTGGTTCCTGGGCTGACGTTTTGGCCTGTCCTGAAGACGGGTTTAACATTTGCTCTCTCTAGTCGTTGCTGACTATCCCTGTTCTCCACCAGCCCAGACGATAAAAGCAGCCCAAGAACATCAGTTACCTGCGTGCTCCTGAAAGCAGCCCAGCTGGTCCCACGGTTCCACACGAGCCAAGTTCACATCCCTATTTAAACACGTGCAGCAAGCCCATTCGAAGCCCGCTCGAGTAAGCCATGCTAAACAAATCCATCACGGGGGGGGGAGGTTAAAGTACCACTTAAAGCGTGAAGACTTAGGATGAAGGTTTCAGGGCAAACCACTTACTAGATGAGCTGCTCCACGGTAGCAAGATGAGAAATTGTCACTTGTTTAATTCCCAGCACTACTCAGGTCTAACATAACGGCATAAATCATCATCAGAAGTGATTTCCATGCAATACATTACTTGCATTGCTATCCCAACAGGGTGGTTGTGTTTTTTTAACCATTTGAAAAGGACTTGCCATCATTTTGGCTGATTTTCGCTCCAAATTACTCTGTATGGTTAGATACTTTAAATAATTTTATACTAATGACAGAACATCTTTTCACTAGTTTTTTTGGTTTTTTGTTTTAAAAAAAAAAAAAGTATCTCTGTCCTCGCAAAAGTATGTCCATCACGTTACTTGATAAAAGTAATAAGTTTTGCTTTTTTCCAAAAAAAGCGGTACTAAGAGCTAGAAGAGGCAGAAGCCAATTCAGCCGATTAGCAGCTGAGTCCACGAACTGAGCACTGGAAAGAAGCCTGGCCAGAAGACCGAAGGGAAGTGACTGTTCCCTTCCGCTCAGAACTCTGAGAGCACGAAGGATAACGCATTTGGGGTTTCCCACTGCAAAATGAGATACAAAACTAGCACGTGTTCGCTGTAGGGCTACCAAAATGGCCAAAGGCTGGAGCACTTGGCCTGTGAGAAGAGGCTGAAGGAGCCGGGTTTATTTGGCCTGCAGATGAAATGGTTTCAGAGACCTAACAGCAGCCTACGAGAGGATTAGCAAAATGGAATTAGCCTCTTCACAGTAGCACACGGCAGAAAGACTTCGTGTATGTAAGTGGAAGAAAGATGTTCTGATGGATATAGGGGAGAAATCTTCCCCCCATAAGGACAGGGTAGCAGTGAAACAGATGCCTAGGGAGGCTGTGTGGCCTCCATCACTGGAGGCTTTCAAGGGCTGACTGGATAAGATCTTGAACAACCTGGCTGAAGATACACTGAGCAGAACTGGGGACTTCCCAAGATCCCTTACGACCCCAATCATCTTCTGACCTGATGAAGTATGACTCTCCTTAACAGGACCGATTCATACCAGGAAGAGGAAGAATGCATTTATGCCAGCAGCTGCCCAGCTCTATAACAACACAAACCTTTCTGATTTTGTTTTTATTTAATCAAGTTATCCTTCAAGAAATAACCAGAGGTATTTTAATTCTGTTTGACACGCAAAGCTAGAGTATAAGTCCTTAAGTCTTCGTTAAGGAACAATTGGTATTTCCCTGCATATCGTAGTACCTAGGGAGGTCGGGTGGGGTGGTCCTGTACCACCCATTTGTTCAGAATTGATCACGTGTTTATACACAAAAAGAGGCAGAAGGTAGCATTAAGGACAGAAGAGTACCAGGTTCTCAAATCAGATCTTCCCTTAAACACTTAGCACCCCCTTGAACATAACAACTGCCTTTTGGGTTTCCACAGTATCCAAATCCAGCGTGCCCAGCAGCGCACCTAGGGAAGCGTAGAATGAGCGGGCACCCGGGCTGCAAAGATTACAAACATGCTGACTTGCACCAGAGGGGAAAAAAAATCACAGGTGATCCAAACTTCAGATAGCTTCATTTTAAATTTATTACCATGGAGCACTCACAGAAGTCAGTTCTTGTAAGAAAGCTTTCAGAAATAAATCTAACTGAAACATAAAAAATAAAGTGTTATCCCCGGGTATTTTAGTTAGTGAACAAATTATGTCCAGACTCAGCAGGAACACTCAGCACTCGTTATCACCTCTCACAGAAACTCATGCCTCTCGACTTCACTCAACAATAGAGATTCTACCTTCTAAGAAGCCATCAGCTTGAAATGTAGGTTAAGGTACAAATTAAACTAGTTTCAGTACTTCCACTAACAGGTATCACCCTGCCCAAAGACCTTCCAGCAATACCTGTGGTTTTATAATTCTTCTCCTATTGTGCTTTACTCAAAGACATACTTCCACTCTATTTCCTGCAAGGAAGGTCTGTAAATAAGGTGAAACCAACTGCAGCAAGCTCAGAGGCAGTCGCACAAAAAGAACCGACAAATCACAAACTACGCAGAATTAATTCTGGCTTTCACTTAGTTGTTTCTTCCACCCAAGCTTCTTCCTCTACTTCCCATGTCAGTTGTGCAAAACGTGCCTTAAAGCACCGTTTCAGATACTATCTTTACTCACACCTATCTCCAGGAAATACAGATGCCCACTGCCTAATAGCAAATGAACTGTGGCTACTTGTCACAGCTCTTCTCATCCTTCACCTCATCTCCTACTGCAGTGAGGAACTAGCACATCCCAACTCCTGTCCTGATACTAACTAGCCACACGTATTGCCTTCAGCTAAGCAGAATGTGTACACACACCTCAACTGCTAACCAACTATAGCGAGCCAACTTTTAGAGCCAACTGACGCTTTTTAAGGATTCCTCCTGGAGTAGATAAATGGTTTCTCAGAGTCGTCTTTCACATAACCGACAAAACCTGAGTTAACTGCAGAAAGTCTCACTGTAGGTGCACATTTCACTAGCTTGCAGCTCCTCGCAAAAAGCCGTTCTATTTATTATTCACTTTCTTACATTTTATTTTCAATCTTTATATCCTCTTGTTCTCTTTTCTCTTAAAAAGAAACTAAATGTATTAACCTCTTTCCTAATACTATTGTAACTACGTTTTTTCTCTTCTTCCAAGAGATTCGTAATTTGAGCTCTCAAAAGAGGAACAAACACAGGGTTGCTAGTTTTTAGCAACCTGATTACAGACAACAAAAATCGGGAAACCTGTTTTCTTACTATTCCACGCTTTTGCGAGCTTCAATACAAGACATTTATCACGTTCCCTTACATCGCAAGCCAGGAGAAGAAATAAATAAAATAAATAAATAAATAAATAAAAATCACGCGATTATCCATCGCTGTGTACGGCCTCTTAGAGTCCCGAGCTGTGCCCAGCCACCCGAAGCCCCCGGCCGGACGCTGCCACCCGGCGGGCCCTGCCCGGCACGCCGCAGGCAGGCGCCCGGTGGGGGGACGGCCCCCGGAGCCCCAGCGCCGCCCGGAGCGCCCCGCACGGAGCCGTATTGTTCTCCCCGGCCGGCAGCGGCTCCGACCCTTTCTCCCTACGGCACTGGAGCAGGGAAAGGGAGAAAACGCGTTGTGGGAGCGGCTCCCCGAGGCAGCCCACGGGCCGGGAGGGCACGCTGCTCAGCCCGCCGGCCGCGCCGCTGACAGAGCTGGAGGCGAGGCACCGCAGAAACCAACCCGAAGTTACCAGCGAGCATCGCCACCGCCTCTTTTGTGTCGCTCCCTTCACACGTGAGCGAACGGAGCCATTTCGGCCGATGGCCGCGGACCGAGGGAGAGGAAAAAATAAAGAGACGGGCCGCAGCCGGGGCGAGGCCCCCGCCGGCCGCCCCCTTCCCTTTGTTGCGGCCCCGCTGACCCCCCCCGGGCCCTCTCGGCCCTCGGGGCGGGGACGGGGTCGCCGGGGGGGCGCTGCGGGGCCCGAGCTGCCGCCCCCTTCCCGTCCCCTGCTCCGCTTCCTTCCCTCCCCCGCCGCCCCTCCTTCCTCCTCCTCCCCCCTCACCTCATTCGGTCCCCCCAGTGGTGCCAACCGCCTCATACAGGGAAATCGCCGAGCGCGGCAGCGGCCTCCCCCCGGCGGCCCGGGCCCTCGGTGCGCGGCGGGACCCCCCCCGAGCTGCGGCCCTGGCGGACGGAAGGGCGGGGGGAGGGCTCAGAGCCGCCTCAGGGCCGGCCCCGCCGCGGCGCAGCCCCTCGCCATTTTTGTTTCCCGCGGAGGAGCCGCTGGTGCATTGTGGGAGCACAAAGGGCCGCCGCCCCGCCCCGCCCCGCCCGCGCCGCCAGGCAGCTCCCCGGCTAGGGGGCGGGGCGGCGCGGCGGCGGAGGGACACAGGTGGAGGCGAGCCGCTGCCTCCCGCGAACAAAGGCGGACTACTTTAGGCGTGCGCGCCGCGTATCCGTGCGCTCGATGCGGCGCTGGGGCGGGCCGCGCGCCGCCCTCCCCGTGCGGCTGCCGCCCATTGTTCCCGCCGCGGCCGAGGGCAGCCCGCCCGGTCGGGGGTCGGGGCCGGCCGCACGGGGAGCCCCGGCCCGGGCCCGCTGGGTGCCGCCGGGACCGCGGCCCTGACAGCGGGGTGCTGCCATTTTAGGAGCCGAGCTCGCCTTTGGTTTCTGCTCGCGTCCACCGCCACCGGGCTGCCCCTCGGCAGCGGTGGAAGCTCCGCCCGGGTAGCGCTCAACGCGGCGGGTGCCCGCTGCAGCGGTGACACGCTAGGAAATCTGCCCCGGTCCCCCAAGGGCGTTTATTCGGTGCCGTTCAAAGCCGTAAGCGGTGCCGAAGCGCAAATACCTGCCGGAGCAGACCCCCAGTTCCCTCAGTGAGCAGGGCAGGGCTGACCTCGGTGCAGCGGCGGGCGGGTTCCTGATCCCGGCCCCGTCCCGCTTGTGCTCCCTCACGGTTCGGGTCCCAGCGCTGCCTCGTCCCGGGGCGAGCCTGTGGAGAGCAGGTGCCGGGAGAGCCCGCCAGCCCTCCCGGGGGGGCGCCTGGCAGGGCATACCAGTACTGCTTTCCTGGCCAGCCTCTACGTGAGGCAAAGTAAAAAAAAGCCATCCACTGTTTGCATCTCTTCTAGGTTGGAACTGCTTTAAATACAAGTTGTAGGGAGCAGCTGGGTGCGCTGACTGGCCGCTGCTCAGTTACAGCGAGGGTCCCTGTGCCTGAGGACAGAACAGGCTTGCACGACTCCAAGGCCCGGCCGCTCACACAGCAGCCGGGCACCACTAGTGCTAAAGGTCACCTGCAGGGAGCAAATCGCACTCAGTCTGAGAAACACCTGCGTGCCCGTGTTTATTTTTTAGTCACAACAGTGATGTGAGAAGCAGTGCTTAATTAAAGAACATTTTTTCTATCCACCAAAAATAAACATGATTAAACAACAGATAATTGCTTCACAGCTGGCTTTTTCAGAGTCATACTGGGAGGGCCTGAAGCAGCCTCATCCTGTATCCTTGAAACGACTTAAATGTGAACTTCTCAAAGCAGAATCCCTCCCCTCTAATTTAAATTTGTTTAACTACCAGCATCACCATCTCAAAAAAGAAGTTCCTGGCCAGCAAGACACATGCTAGCTCAACCCTCCTTTTCCTTAGAATATTCTTCCCCAAACCATTTGCATCACTCCAGCACAGAGCTGCACGGCCCCATCCTATCCATAAAGCACCACTCGTCACTAAGCCAGGAGTTGCACCTGGCATAGCATTATCTTTATCTGAGAGCAGCACTGAAAGAAACCAGGAATCCCTGTGTTATATAAGAATAATTAGGGTTTGATAAACTGATTAGTGTGCTGTTACAGGAATTGCACTAGTAAGGCCAGAATGTTTTTCCCAAATGTTGTTACCATTAGCTTTATTACTGCCAACAGCAGACTGTATCAATATTTTCCCATAACCTAGATTCCACAAAATATTTTTCTCCCATAATATCAAGAAGTACCATATGAGCTCATAGCTAAACCACAAATAAAGCCATTGTAAACTCCATATCCTTTAAGGCCAGCTTTTACTTATAGCTAGAAAAATTCCAGGCTGTATATGTCACACATGCACAGCAACCTCACCATAATTTAGTAACTCATAATAGAACATCCTTTTTTATTCAGTTTAGCAGGTCACTGGATATCCACCTGAGAAGAGTCCCCTTTCTACAGCAGGGACTGTGTCACTCTTACCCACCTGCTCCACCTACTAGGCCGCATAAATCTAATGGTTGTGGTAACCCTAGACACTGGTGACTAAGTTCAACTACTTGTACTCTAGGAAGAGAAATTTGTGCTGGAAGTATCATTTCTTTCATTTTTCCCGTGCCCAACTTGACCAGATGATTATAGGACTGGAAATCTTACCAGAAATATGCAAACGAGTGTTTTTCAGGTTAAAATGCTCGAATCAGCAAACCTACACATGCTGCAGCAGAAGGACCCTTGTTATCACTGACTTATGTGGGGCAAAGACATCAACAGCACCAGTGAAAAAAATAGTTTAAACACTCCTTATACAATTACCATCACTATACTATGAGACATGTATGATTAAGCCGATTTGGAGCAAGCTAGAATCTTCATCTGCTTTCTATTCAGCACTGGCAGTGAAACAAGCGGTTTTACCTTCTGTTAACATATGGCATGACTGTATGTCATGCCTTTAGACTGAACTTTCCTGCCTTACTTTCTTTTTCACTTCTGTTGATATCTCAAAAGTACTTGCACATACAGTTTAAGCAATGCCTATGATTGTGTTTTCAATTTGAAACATATATGTTTTGGCATGGAGTGGGCAAAGCCAAATTAAATTACTGTCCCTCCAAGTAAGGGCTTTTTTGTGTAGAAATTTCAGGGAAAAACAAAACAAAACAAAACAAAACAAAAAAAAACCCACTTCTGATAATCCATTAGATTCTGTTTAATAACAGGTATGTTTGGGTTTATTCCACCTCATTTCACAAATAGTTCTGTTTCAGAAGGGAGCTTGGGAATAATGTCCTGGCACTGAGTTTACATTTGTTTATTTTTGTGCACATATTGCTATGCAAGCTCTTGCCATAAAGTAAAGCAAAAGCAGAGTCTTTGCTTTTAAAAAGCATTTCTTGCTTCAATGGGTGGCGCAGTAGAGAAAAAATAAATGTTGTATTCAAAACGAATTTTGTTGTACCCAGGAAAGCTGGACACATTTGAAGTCGGACATGGTGCCATTTCCCTTAGACAGTGGCCTTTCTCTTTAATTTAAAATTTTTTTTTTTTTTTTTTTTTCAAAGCTGGTATATTTTCCGTACTTTCCTTGTCACAGTAGTCACATAAATATTAAACAAAACAAAACATACACACAAAAAAGTGTAAGTCAGCAGTATATGCTGATGAGAGCACCAACTGCTGTACGGTATTATTTTCCATTACCTTATTGTATCACACAGCATAACATAGAAATGATACCCTTGAACAAGACAATACTGTAAAGCTTATCCTTGTACAGATGGTTGTCATGACCACAATTCAGTAAGGATGGAAAACTAGATCCCAAGCCCTTTTCTCTGTAGTGTTTAAGCATGGAACAGCAAGAAAGCTCACCTGGGCTCTTCATATCTTAAAACAAGATAAATATGATACATCTATTTTTACATAAACATAACAATCAGTGAGATGATTCACTTACATTACTTTTGTTATGGTTGACTCAGAAAGGAATCTTCATTTTCAAAATTAAAAAAATAGGTAAGCGATTTTGTGAGATATAAAGCATTTTGTATTGTCTTATATGTAGGTAATAATTATCATAAAATGACAGACATTATTCTGTCTTTATACTAAAGTAATAAAAATAGCACTGAAAATATTTTAAAATAGACATCTCTTGATATTTTGTAGACAGACAAAAATAGGAATATTTTTCATCCTTGTATATCAACCATACAGAGGAAAATATATTAATGTTTCTGGATGTAGAAAACACTGATACTGGTTTTGACACAAACACTTTTTTATAGTACAAGCACTTTACCATCCCCCTCTTCTTTACACAATTGTAACTTTTCAAGAAGGATTGGGAAATCCTGAAAATAAATAAATAAATAAATAAATAAATAAATAAATAAATAAATTGTCCTGTACTCCCTCATCTCCTTGTGATTGTCAGGATATTGGTAAATATCAAACTGAAAATATTCTTTTCAGTGTATTCACCATCACAGTCATCACTGATCTGTTCAGTTACTGACCTGATCAGTTAATCACATGTTACTTCATTCTTACTTCCTTAATTTTTAACAATCTACTGCTTGTAACTTTTGAAGATAGAATATCCTTAGATTACTGCAGTTCAGTTTTATACTGGAAGACTCTAAAGCACGTCTGTACCACACACATTAAATAGCAATTGCTCTGTGGGTTAGTATATGATCCATTTGTATCACAGTCTCTGAACCAAGCCACACTTAAACTGGAAAAACATTAGAATATTGTTTACCTTCTATAAAGTAATATTCAACAATTTATCTCTGTTCTTTCCCTAACGCTATCAGTCAAAGTACCAAAGACTTAAAAAAAAAAAAAAAAAAAAGTTACAACTTAAAAGAGTCCTTAATACTTGATTCACTTAAAAATTTATTCCAAATGTATAACCTTTCCGAAAGTACCTGTAAAACATCAGGATCTTGTCAGGATCTGGTCCTTGCCTGGTCCTTGGTAGGGGGACAGATCTTCAGGTGCTGTATAGTTCACAATTCAAAGTACTTAAAAGCTGTTAAAGGTTCTCATAATTTGAATATAAGGTTATTATTCCTAATTTGCAGTTACACAGCTGACCCTGTGTTACCCTACCACAGCTGAAACCTCTGATTGCTAGAAAAGGCTGAATAAGAAGTCCCTCAGTTCACATATATATATACAGTGGAAGAAAGGAAGCTTTTAAGAGGTAGAGGTATGTCATCACTGAAATAGTGAGTTTTAAGTATAGTATTTTTATGTTATTTACAGTACCTTTGATGTTATACAAATTAAAGAGGAATTTTTTTTTCCCCTCTAAGATATATGAACATGTATCTGGTATTTATCTTGGTTATACTATTTTTTTTTTATATGTATATATCTAAAGACAGTGAGTAAGGTCCTCAGGAGAAAAAGTGAATATATGCCTTAATATGGCCTTACTGAGGATGCTCAAATGTGAGTTACTGTGTTCTCACTAACAATACCGTCTTTTCTGTATCAAAAGCTTAGAAGCACATGTAGCATTGCTTTAGCACTAGAAAATAGCTGAGAAACATAATTCATCTTTGGTCTAGATAGCGGGAATCTTGTGTAAGCATGCAGGTGTAGTCCTGACTAATCTTTTCTCCTATATTTTTCTGGAGGCTAGTACATAAACTATGAGCTGGAGTTCAAGTCTGCGAGGTTTAATCCTCTCTCTGCACCATCACTCTATTGCTGTGTTCGTATAACTAGCTTCTTCCAAAAAACCAAGAGTTGCCAAGATTTGAGGTCTTGGTAAATTGCCTGATCTAAAAGAAGCTCTGGTTCCCCAACTCCTGAGAATTCAGTCATACAATGGCACGATGCGTTCTTTTGCTTGCTTTCTAAGTACAGGTCTGAAAGCAGCTACTGAAGATCTAGAGACTTATAATAATCCATAGTCGGCATTACAGAGTTAAAGTCTAAGCAGCTACCTTATTCATTCACTTCAGCTGCTCTCTGCCTAGTTGCAAAACTAATTGCAGTCTCAAATATTTCACTTTATGGTGGGTTATATCATAACTTCTTGAAGCATATGGCACCACATTTTTACGTCAAGTTTTTGTCTGCTTCTTTGTATACCATAAAAATGTCTGCAAGAGCAGAATCTCCAGCTCTTGTATGGTTAGATTTTGTAGCAGTACAGGCAAGGCTTACCTCTTAACTCCAAATTGAAGTTTTTGTTTGTTTGTTTAAAAAAAAAAAAAAAGTTTAATGGCCCCTCAGGACACAGTTACATGACAGAATATTGCTGTTCCATCTGCAGTGAAAAATCTGTTCTGGACATCAGTCTGGCTGGAGGGAGAATTAGCACAGCATTCCTTCTGTACTCCACCACCTGGAATGCAGTATGGGCCTTCTCACAGTCTTTCAGCAGACCTGCCAAGTCCCACTCAGATGGAAAGTCCCTTACTTTTCTTCTTTTCTTTTTTTAATAGCATCTCTGTATCTGATGAAGATGGAGATAAAATGCTTTTGAATGGTGCAGAATGACAGGATCCCGCTAACACAGCTGCTTGCAGTCCCGTAAATTCAGCTGCAGGGGCTGAAGATAAGGCAGTAACCCTTTCTGTTGCTGCTGCCAATCCAAGACAGCCGAGTTTCTTGTTTGCTTTTTTTTTTTAAAAAAAAAAAAAAAAAAAAAAAGGCATTCCTAGGCTGATGTACTAGTCAAGACATAAATTCCCTACTTTATTTTTCTACTGTTTATAAAACAATGGTGCTGTTATATTTGCTAGATTTGACATGCTTAGGTAAAAGGCTTAACCTAAGTATCATTGTTTTGGCTAATCCAAGCATAATATCTATTTTCTTGCATATATTTTGATCTTTCTTCATTTGTGCCAAGTTATCTCACCCTCTCACCCTGAAAGCCCTGATTATGTTCTAAAACAGCATTGCTTATCTGCATTCACCTGTAAAAGATACATAAACAGGATCAAAATCAATTTTCATTACATACGACTTTCATTTTCTGTTTCAATAGACTTCAGAGAGACATTGATATTTCAGCCTGCATCCATCCCTAAAATCTAGAGCTACCAAGAAGAGAAGGTTGTGGTTATTTGTTTTGTTTTGTAATTTTAGTGCTCTTATGATGAGATAAAAACATTAAAGATCAGTAGAAAAACAAAACAGCATGTTCACTCACAAACATCATCAAGCTGCAAAAGCATAATGTAAGCCAGATTGTGCCTCAGTAAAGCATTAAATTTCTTATTAAAAAAAAATAGGGGGGGAAATGCTCTTGTCAACACAAGTGTTATATTTCAACTAGATTAACATAATTAAAATAGTATAATCTGATGCTATCATAGCACAGATGTAGTTACCAGATAGCTAAATTTAAAGGTGGGGATGGGGGGGTAACATGACACAGTGGCACAGCCTACTGAGCAGTCCCCTGCCCTACCTTTTGCAACTGGTGTGAATTTTACAAAGCAGCTGAACTGAGCTAGGGGCTGGCTGCTGTCGACAGGGGCAGCCCTACTCCTTCCTTCCAAGCATGTTTGGGCTCCTCTGATGTTACAGTGAACATCTTCACAGCAGTAAGCAACAAAGCAATCCCCAACCCTGGCAAATAGTTTCTTGCTTGTTCATTACCCCAGGCTTATTCCTCACTGAGGCAGGGGAGAACTGGGCCAAAAGAGGGGTGGAGACGTGAGCCCCAGAGAGGGGCTGCCAGCTCTTCTTTGCAGTTCGAGCTGAGGGGACAGTTGCATCCCAGACAAACTTGTCCCCCAGTTGCTGCCATATAAGGTTGCACTTAGTCCTGCTAAGGGAGAGCTGACTTGTCAGCTGTGCTGCCTGTGCCTGGAGCCACGCACATGTGGCCGTGCAATTGGCCAGACGAGCAAACTGCTGGGGCTGAAAAATAATATTTTTATGCATACATATACTTAGCACATATGTATGTATAAAATGGGTTTGCTTGCAGTAACTTAATTCTTTTAAAATGGGTTGAGGGGTGCTTGCTCTGCTATGGAGCTGACAGTATGCATAAACTGAGGAGAGAGTATAGAACCACAGCAGTGTAAGAAGTGATAAAAATAATGATTTTAGAAAATGGAAATGAAAAGAGGCTTATTTCTTCTATTCCGGTTATAGAATGAAATATCCAATCAGAACAAGCCAAGAAGGAAATACATATTGACCTTCAGTTTTATCCTGCCATCTCTCCTTTGGATAGCCAAATGTAATGTTCCATGGTCATGGGCAGCTCATGAAGTGATAACTGAAATATTTCTCTTTACGGGATAGGAAAGCTGCTTCCTGAGTCAGGAAAGCAGAATTTTGCCAAGCAGGACTGCCAAGTAGATGTGATGACCTTGTGAATTCATTTGAGCTGAGGCTTCCGAGTACGACTGAGATTGAGGACCATGCATCTTCCCAGCCCAGGCAGCATCGATGGCCACGCAGTGGTCCTCATGGCTCTGTTGTGCTCCAGTAGAGCAAATCAAAGTTCATCCTCCTGCCCAGGAGGAAGGCAAAGGGGATTAACCAGACCTGGCGTAAGCAGATGTCAGGACAACTTCAGGATGAGAAAGACCACATTCAAGGGGCCTGCCTGTAAGAAAACACCCTAGAAAGCTGAGACAAATTTGGGAAGACAATGCACAAAAGGTAAAGCACAGTAAGTATGGGTGAGGATTATCTAATTCAGAAGTCAGTTTGCTACAGTTTAATTGTCCTTCAAATTACAATAGCCTGATGGCAGTTTGCTTCTCCCAGGACCTTTACCAAACTGTCTCAAATTTCCCAGTTAGGAACAATTCTAGATCCATACTTGCCAAGAACAGGAGGAAATTCAGGTGAGCATTAGTAAGACACCATGCTAGCATGCTAGGTGATTGCCAAAAGTAGAACTGATTCTCCCTCTCTCTCTCTCTTTTTTTTTTTTTTTTTTTCCCCCTCTCTTGGAATTCTGGAATTCAGCAAACAGGCTCAGAGGTCAAGTAGTGATGGCCTCAAAGGACTTTTTAACTTACTGCAGGTTTGGAGATTTAAAATGTCTGTGACAGTGCTATGATACTAGTAAAGATATAATGCTGTATCAGATTACTAGTGTGATTTAAATCAGTGGATAGCCTGTGGTGAAAAGGGCATCCTTACTTGCTAGATCTGTAAACCCAGGCCAGAAACTGTAAATTTAGTAGGAGTTAATCACTGGTTGACTATGCAGTTTTCTTCTGTTTAGAATCCACATTGAATCATACATACTGGCTGGTTAGAGAAATGGGGGGGAGGAGGGGGGTAGGGGAAGACTGAAAGGCTGTGTGGTTTCCTCTTTGTTCTGATTAACAGTAACTAATCATCTTAATTTAAAATTTCTGACACTTGAGAAACAATAACTGTGGTTAGAGTTTGACTCTGTCCGAAAAACTTGCCATAAACCTATATCCTCAGCTGTGTAAATGAGTACAGGTTCAAACAATATTGTGCAGAAGGGTTTTTATGAGGACAGTTGCAGGAGAACAGGAGGTTGGGATAAAAGAGGTAAAATGCAGTCAGCTTGGGTGTCAGTAGACAGTAAGTCTGTGTATACAGAGACAGTCACAAAACAGAGCTTGGAAACTGTGAATCTCACATAAAAGTTGACCTAAACTACAAAGTTCTCTAGTATATAGACAAAATAGAACGTATGTATCTGCAGGCATCTGAAATGTTTTCAGAGAAATTGTCAAAATATCAAGATAAGAAATATCAAATACAATGACTGCATTGACCCAACTACCAATTAACCTTTATCAGAGGTGTAAAAGTCTAACAAAGACCCTTTATGTCTTTAAAGAACCGTTCAATTTACCTCATTCACTGCTACTTTTTTTTTCAGGTACACTCCCAAACCCCAAGCCCAAATTGTTTTGTGGGTTGGAAACGTGGGTTTGTGGACTAAATCTCCCTTTGTGCAGCTACATAAGATCCAGAAAAGGTTTGGCTGCTAGCTAAGCCAAAAGAACACGCTTTATCTGCTGTAACGACTGTCAGGGTGTGATGGTGCTGGCATTTTAATGCTCCATTTGGAAAGAGGGTTCTGAGCATGTACAAGGAGAGCTCAAGACATGCACAACAGTAGTACTGTTTACTGTAACAGCAGTTAGTATATTCAGTTTATCACAAAAGATGTATTTTCAATGGGTTTCTTCTGAGTTAATAAATGCTTTAATTAACTCTAATAGCTTATTCTTTATACAATTAAACAAATTATAGCTACTTTTTCCATTGACTTAGCTGTACCTAAAAAGCAGAAAGCCATGAAGTACATTTTGCATATTAGCAAAGCCTTGTTTTCTTCCAACTCAAAAACAAGGAATCAAATAGCACAATCTGATGTAGATTCATACAAAAGCAATCTTAAAATGAAGCTTTGAGGCCTACATTCTTAAAGATACTCTGTGGTTGAATAACAATGATTTGGTTGCAGCTCCGTGCTACATTTTCTTTAGCAGTGAGGCTGGTTTAAGAAGACCTGCTATCCCCACCTCCTTCTCAGTCCTCCATGCATCCTCAGAGCAGGCAAAAAGTGTTTGTTCAGCTGCACTGTGGATGTCATCACAGAAACGATCTGGGTTGAAAATAACCCCTAATTAAAAATAATTGAATAACATTGATGATTTAAGTTAGAAGACTGTCTCAAAACTGTTTTACCAGAATAAGGAGGGGCGGAGCAGAGGTGACTATGACAAAGAAATAAAATGATCTGGGAGGAGGCGGCAGCGGCGGGGTAGGGGGTGATCACTACTGTTATGAACTTTAATATTGCTGAAAACAAACAAACAAATAAACAACTTTGCAATATGGGGCAGAGAGAGCTGCAGCAACACACAGGGCCGGGCTTGCAGTGCCTTGCAGAAACTGAGGGTAAGATACTTTTATAGTGTATCAATGTTATGAAGTCAGTCTGCGACTGCAGTACTACTTACTTCCCAAAAGTTTAATGGAGCACAGAAATAAATAGAATACTGCATACTATTTTAGTTTTAATTAGAGTTGTAAATTATTACTTCTCAGAGTTGCCTTTTGTCATACATTTAGGGGAAAAAACCTTCAGAAATGCTGTAATATAGTAGTTGGTGCTATCACCCGTTTAGTTTTTTATGTAGATGGAGCAAAAATATCTATTCCAAATGTGTACTATTATGTAAACTACTTTTTACTACTTTTAGACTATTGAATTCTGCCTCGGTATTATTAATAAAGTAAGAAAATAAGTGTGTGAACTCAGTTCCTTACTTTGCTTAAAGCAGCATTTTTGCTTTAAACGAATCTAATTCTAAGAATAAAATAGTTTTATTTTAGTAATTATGTTTACAGTGGAAATTGCTCGTAGCTACCATAGAAATTGAGATGTTGAAAAAAATGTAAATAACTCAATATCTTATGCCCACTGAAATATTTTCTATCAAAACTCCCACAGTATTTTATAGAAAGTAAGCTACAGGAATTAATTAATATATGTCTGCTTACTCTAGGGATCAAGAAAGGTATTTGCTCTGTGCCAGGGATATGCTCAACTGGCTGGCTGTTAAAGGAAGTTAAGGAAGTTAAAACTTTTATCTAAAAAAAAAAAAAAAAAAGTGAATACTAAAGTAGATCAACTGTACTTGTAGCTAGTACAACTGTACTTGTAGGAATTTAAAGACAATGCTGCTTCCTTTATAATGAGTGATAAGCTTTTAAAGAAAGTTCTGGTAATATAATGACATCACAATTACTGATTCCACTAAGATAATAAAGGAGTGTTTTTGTTTGTTTGTTTGTTTGTTTTGTTTGTTTTAAATAGAAGGAACAAATTTATAATCCTCACACTAAGAGGTTTCCTAAAAGGAAAGATCCATTTTTCCTAAGGAAAGTCTTAAGGAGATTTCAGTCTTAGGGAAGACATTGAACAGCTTTTCTACTTTGAGCATTTCAAGCAGTTCCTGTTTCTACTCCCTATTGCAAAATGCCAAACCATTCTGCATTGAAGAATATTAGTCTTTTGACTTGCATGCGAATCAAACTGGAAAAAAAAAAGGCTTTTTTTTTT
>CM021772.1:1028447-1056225 GCA_011076525.1 Nettapus auritus | reverse complement strand
CCCCCCCGCAGCGCTCCTGGCGTCGCGCGGCCCGGCCGGGGCCGAGAGGTGGCCGGGTCCCTGGACGGCGCGGGAGCAGGTGCGGGCCGGGCTCGGGGCCGCCGCACCTCCGCCGCCCCTTTCTCGTGTCCGCCGGGCCGGGCCGGGCCTCCGGGGCCGCCCGGCTTCCCGAGCCCCCTGGGCCGCCGCCCCCGTTTCCCTGCCCGCCCCCGGCGGATCGGTGCGGTGGGCACGGCACCTGGGGGCACGCTGCTGGCCGCGCTCTGCCACACGGCCCGCTACACGCGTGGCGTGCTGCAGCTGCGTGTGCTCCAGTCCGAGCTGGGAGGGACCAGCAAGGTCCAACTCCTGGGTCCCCAAAGGGCCGCCCAAAAATCAGGCTGTATGTCTGAGCGTTGTCCACATGCTCCTTGAACTCCACCGGCTCGGTGCCGTGCCCCCTGCCTTGGGGAGCCTGTCCCAGCGCCCGACCACCCTCTCGGTGAAGAACCTAACGCCCAGCCTGACCCTCCCCTGTCCCAGCTTCAAGCCATTTCCTCAGCACTTAAATTCAATTATAGTTAAAATGAGTGTTTGAATTGCTGGGAATTAATACAGTATTTGCTTATATGCTACTTACGGCTGTCGTCTATTGCTATCTTATTAAACATTTTCTGATTGTTGGATTAAAAAATTGAACTTTGTCCTTATGCATCTTAAAGTCTCCGATGTGTTAATTCCTTCTCATCTGGAGCTTTTCTGATCCCATTGTCTTTTTGGGCCTGCCTAAAATGGGATCTAAAGTCCAAAGAGAAGTGTACAGACACAGGTATAACCTTATCCTCTTTGGCATTAGTTTTATGGTATGTATAAGCAAATCTAGGTCAAGTATCACTTGATTTTCAGACCAGAAAATATTCTCCTTGAACTCTACCAGAGCGGATACTTGTGCAGCATTTGGATTCCCGTAGGAGAAAATCTCTGGGACAAATAAAAATGAATTCACAGTATGTGTGCTAACTTTCAAACTAGGATTCTGTACATTGTCTGTCTTCTTTGCCTTGATGATAAGTCTGTCTCTGATCGTCGTGTGCTGATGTTGGATAACTTTTTCTCCGTTTGTCGCAGCGTTTACTTTAAGGCCTTTTCAGCAAAATGTGTGATTTTAAAATCTCTTAAGAAATAGCCAGATCACTTATTAGAAAAGTCGAAGAAGATAATTTGTTTCTGTTGCAAATTTTAAAAATATTTCTGCTTGTGCTTTCTCAGCCTGGAAACTACTAGAGTATTCTACACACTTGTTTTGAGGAGAGCTAGTAAGAGCTTTGTGAATGTTAACTTATTTTTCTGTGTTACACACTGCATGCATGTTGGTAGTTGATGCATCCGCAGAATGGCAGCAGGATATCAATATATTGACTTGTGACAGCATGCTACTGTTGGTACGTGACAAATGTATTCGTGGTTCAACTCTACTAATCACTCACTGAGTGCTCTACGGAGATTTTTGTCTCCAGAGAGGCCAACGCTCCCTAACTAAATGCTAGACTTAACTTCCTGAGATGTAGCTATGAGCGAGAGGGGAGTTCTAGGACTTGTGTGGTGTTGCTATGCAATATTTAATGTAGCACACCAGGGAAGATGACTGTACAATGGAAAGCATTGCTGACTGACTTCCAAATGTTATTGGCTGGTGTTCCATTCTTTTTGAAAACTGTGTTGAAGTGAAGTGAGTTGATAGAACATCAAGTTCTGCAACAAAGAATTTAGTACCTCCTCTAGCTTTCCTGCTACAGTACAAGTGGGATGCTATGAGCTGATCTGCAACTGATGCTCGTATGCCAAATGTGCTGTTATTATTTATTGTTGTCAATATTTGACATGTTCTTTAGCTTGCATGCAGAATGCAAGGCCACAGGTAATCATTTGATCTTTCTAGCGAAGCGCAATGTGCTGCCAATTATCATCAGCTCATTTAAAGATGAGCTGGGCAAACCTCTGGACATCTTGCTTCAGTTCAAAACTTAGAGGTTAGAGATGCACAGATACAGTGCTGTAGTTTCAACACAAAACAGTAGCAACTATGAAATACAAAAATTTCCCGCTGCTTGGACTGTAAGGCTTGTAACAGTGAAACAAAACGACAAAAAATTCCAAACCTGACAAACTTCTCAACAATACTAAATACTGCCAAAAACCAAACCAAAAACAAATGTATTGGATCTTACAATTGGGTGACTAACACTTTTCTACAGCTGTGATTTAGGTTTTGCAAGGAGAGGCTAGTATCCCAACTTCATGAAGTTGTCCTGAAGTTCTTTCTGATAGCTGTAGTTAATAATTGGGTTATGAGGCTGAGGGCAAGCCAGCAGTGTTGCGCATGTCAATAATCATGTAAAGCACTCTGCCAGGCTTGAAAGCGTTCTGGCCACTAGAGGTTCTGGACCAAGTTTGCAGATCATTAGGGACATCCTGTGGACTTCAGTAACGTAGAAGAACTAATGAATGAACAAGTTTTCAATCCCTACATAATGTATCATCATCATTTCGTCTAAGCTTTTAATCCTTTTGTTGTTGTTGTTGCTTAACCTTTTAAGGGGGAATATCCTGCTTTCTGTCTTGTTATCCCTTTTGAATTTCAAACGATATGTCCTGTTTGATTATTCAGGATACAAGTAATTTGAGGCAATAACATGGTCATAAGTGTGCATTGTATGCTCTTAAAAATGTGACTGTGCCCAGGGTATGGCATCCAAGACAGCGCGAGCTAATATTTTCAGAGATCATGTCAGCCTGCCTGAAGTGCATCCTATGATGAGAACGAACAGAGAACAAACCAGCATTTCTAGCATGATCAGCTTACGATTTTTATCTGTTCTTTCTTGTTGCTAACGTGGAACAAACTGAGTGAGCGACTTGGGGATTTGGAGAGGATTACTAGACTATGGATATATGAAATAATTTGGAAAATGAAACTGTCTATAGTGTAAAACTAATGAACACTTTTATATCCCTTAACCATAAGAACGTTTTAAATAAAAAGTGCACTTATCAAAAAATTGGCAAATAGTTATGTTGCATTTTGATCTGCTACTCTCCATATGCTTTGGAGTGCATCCAGGCTTGAATTTTGCCAGAAGTGGTTTCCAGTTCTGTTCCAGGGAATTAATGTCTAATTATTATTCAATGCGTATGACTTAGTGGAATGTACAAATGATGGATGAAGTTGATGCCGTAATATCCTTTTAAGTATCCCTTACAAGTGCTTTCCTTCTTCCTTGTGTTCCCTGGTTCGTGTTTAAAGTCTTGTTGGAAGAGTGGAGCAGAACAGAGAAATTGTATTTCCTAGTTTTGAACTTTCTTTGTTTTTTATCACTTCAGAACTGTCAGTCATTCTGGTGCCCTGAATATATTATTTATTAAAAGTTTTCTAGGATTTTGTCAGAATTCCAAATGAAGCTTGTTTATAAGCAGCGCTCCCAAACTGCTGCCTGGGGCTTCTCGCTCAGAACCGTGCTCAAGCAATCTGCCGAGCGTGCCTGCAGGGAGCCTGCTGTGCTCGGGACGCACCAGCGCACGTGAGCCAAGCAGGCTCAGTAAGACCGTGTCCCTGCTGCTCATACAGCACGTCAGGTCTGACGCTTCCCAGATGAAGTGGGCTAAACGTGTCTAGACTCCTAGACTGATTTTGAAATGGTCATTTGGTAGGGAGAATTCATGGGAAGAACAAAATAACGATCAGACCATTTGCTGACCCTGATAAGGAGGTCCGGATTAAAGTAATGCCCCCTGAATCACAGCTAGCACAACCTTGTGGTCCTCTGCAAGCAGGTGTGTGCTCGTGTCCGCGCTCCGAACTGGCAAGACGTGAGGACTGCAGGTCAAGAGCCACACAAGTATGCATTGGCACAGTGCTGAGCCCAGAATAAATACAGCTTCTCCAGAACTTCATGCCAAGTGTATGATGCATTTGGATGCCATCTGGGGAGGATTTTCTGTCCCTAATGCATTTTCTCTGTCTTCGTGAGAAGGAGGACAAATTTGGATAAATGCAGATAATACGGTATTATTTCCTGTACTATGAATATGGTCAATGCTCAGCAGTGGTCCTGAGGCTTGCAGGCCACTGCTAGTCTCTGAGGTTGTACTAAATTGTATGCATTTAATGAGAAGTTGCTTTAAATAGCCCTTTGGTTTAAAGTTTAGTGTTGTAAACATTCATGGAAGTAGTCAGCAAGAAACTTTGAGGAAGGCGGGGGGTGGTTGTCCCAGAAAATGTTGGTTTCTAAGGTTTTTGTTTGTTTGTTTGTGTAATAAATGAAACAGCTTTGCCTTAAATTGATTATTTATTTCAAATGTTCTTTTTTTTTAGATTTTACCAGTGGTACTGTGTTTTGTAGTATTTCTGTTCTACAGTATTAGGGTTACTAGAAATAGCTAAAAAAGAAAAAGCTCACTCCCTAAAGGAAATCACTACATCTTTTCTTTCAGATAGATAAAAGATAATCATTAGCACTTACTTGCTATGATTCCTGATTCATTGGAACTGGAACTCATTTCAGGAGGGGGCAGAATAAAGAAAATCATTTTATTAGATTTTTTTTCTTTTTTTGGTAATCCTATTAATAATTAAAAAAAAAAAATAGAAGAGTCTTGTGACAGGCTTTACGAAGACCATGGTCAGAATTGTCTGTAGAAATGAGAAAGTGATAAAAATCATTTTTAGTTTTCCCTGTAGGTGTTCTGCAATATTTTATTAAGCACTATTAAATAGTTATTAAAGGTTCACTTCTAAAAAAAAAAATCAATTTGGAAAAAACAAGTACTCTTTTTCATACTCAAACTTTGCCCCAGGCATGCTGTTCTATGCAGACTGATTTTCCAGACTGACTACAGCTGTGGAACAATAATCTTTCATATATTTTCATTTAGTATCTGTAAATCATATCCATGTCCTTCTTGTGGTTGCTTGTTCATAATAATTTGCGACTCATGTTTTTTTTCTAAAGTTTTATGAGCTTCTGTTTCTCACAGATGTTGCCTGAATTACTGAAAACTGCTTACCATGATGGTTGGTACCCCTTCGTGTTCATGGGTAGAATTTCACATAATAAAAGTTGTCGTGTTACTTTGAACCTCCGAAAGTGTGTGTGATGGAGTTAAAGATCCAGATTTGGACTTGTGTGAGCTAGAAAGCCCTGGAAGATGTGCTGGTGATTTGAAGTAAACACATCCATAAACTCTGTGCTGATGCAATTTTTGTCATGGATCATTTTTGTGTGTGGTGTTGGGGATCAAACTGTGGAATCTAGTTCAGATTATGACAGGTTCTGTTAAATCACAATTCTTTGGACAAACAAAACTAAAAATTGCTTTTAGGAAAAAGCACTTGGAGTTGCCAGAACATCTGATGCAGAATGAAGGAGGTGTCTTGCAATAGCTTCTGCCTTGGTTTGATTAATTTGTTTCAGGGCAATATCCATCTTGTAGACAAAAGTTGAAATGTGTATTTTCTGTTTTTGTTTGTTTTGTTTTTGTTTAAGTGAAATGTGCAATATGATGGGAACTGGAAAATGATCCCTTGGTAAGCTGGGCTTTCCCATCTGGGAGGAGTAAAAAGGTTCAGTCCCCTCCCCATCCTACATGAACAGTGGCCATTGGTGAAGCTGTTTCATCTGCACACTACCAAGCAGCAGTCCTGAGTCTTTTCAGTGAGGATGCTGGATGCTGACACCAAAGGGGAGGTGAAAGTAGGCACTGAGATAGCAGAACAGCTCACACCTCTCAGAGCTGCTTCTGGCTTTTCTCTGCATCAAGTGATGCTCTCCCCCTTGTGGGAAAATTCCACTAAGACACGAATCTTCCTCCTTGAACTTCGTGTTAGAATAATGAGTTACAGATGGATCGCAACACTGGAATAAAAGGAGTTACCAGCGCAAGGCTTAGCCATCCTTAGGGAGATACCGGTGTCCACAAAGACATTTCGTTTCTCAATAACTTGTTGTGCACATGGATTTTGGAAAGAAATGGTGGGGGCCATGGTTTCACTTTGTCATCCTCTTTGTCTGACTTGAATAACAGAACTTAAAGGCAATGTAGAATACAATGTGGGGTGAACATGGACTGTATGAAATCGGTCCTCTGTATGCTACCCCAAGGAAGCGAAGTAAACCTAACATTGAACCTTTATCAGTGTAATCCTAAGTGTTGACAGTCGTTGACATACCTTTTGGCATATGATTTTTAGCATGGCTGAGATGTAAATTAGGTTCTTTTATGTTGCAAGGATAGACATTCTGTTTGCAGTTTGTTTATAGATAGTAGCCTTGAAAGGAAGAAAGTAGGAAATGTTATAATTGAATGCAGTTTATGTTGACTTAATTTTTTTTTTTCTTCTCTTAAAGATTTTCAAAGTAGGTCCTGCCTTAGTGTTGCAGCCTGCCCTTTTGAGGGTAAAAGGGGAAAGCCGTGAAAATGGGTGTTTTAAGTGAATTAAATTATGCCACTTGGATTGGAAATATTTTTTGGTTTATTTTTAACCAGTGCTGTTATTTACTTTAAGAATGAAATAGTACCTAGAAGAATGGGTCTTGGAGGGAAAGTGTTTCCTTCAAAAATATGTACAGGGTATGTTAAGATATGAGATGATTTCTGCGAGGATTAAAAAAATAATTTGAAGAAACATAACTTCTTAAATGAAAGACACTAAAATTGAAGTACATGAGAGAGAGAAGTCATCCAGCTTTGCTATTGAGGTCCTAATTTATGATGCTCGTACTGTTGGGCTGCTAACTTGAAAAACATTTCTGGAGAAAGCTCTTACGTGAAGGAATTGTCAGTATGCCATCTGTCAGCCTTTTCAGCTGCTGCGGGCCAAGTGCTGGATGGAGCATAGGAGACCGATGTTCTCTCTTGCCGCCTGTAGTGCTGCATGGCAGCGGCTGTAGTCTGAGCAGAGTGGGAATTATGGGTAGGAAGGAGATAGACTTACTTGAAAGTCAAACAAGATCCTTTTTTGTGTGTGCGCGTGCTGGCAGCAGACCTAGGTAGAACACTGTGCTATTTTAAAACCTAAAATAACGTTTTTAAGCTTGCTGCCTGTACCTTTGCTACCCCACCTCATTATTTGACTATTGCAAGCTTGCAGTGCAAGTCAGTTTTCATGCAATCCATCCATGCTGTACCTTAAATGTTTTGGTTCTGCTGGTCTCATACACCTATCAGTTCAAAACTGTGCTCCAGGAGACCTCTGCTGGAGGACTGACTGCCTCAAGACTGGTAACCTGGCCTGCCTGGGACAGCCCTGCTGGGGAAGAATAGGTCTTGGTTGCTGCTTTTCGTTTATTTTGTGTATTGAAACAGCATGCATGAGTGCAAAGAATAAGCTCTGCAGAGAATCCATCTGCCCTGCTCACAGCTTTCTTTTGGTACTAGAGGTGAGAACAGGGAGCGAGACGTGCTCCTACTGCTTTGCCACACCGTATCTGCTGGCTTCCCCAAGCTGTGAAGGAAAGATGCTTTTGGCTGACGAGTGAATTCTGGAGGTGGGCAGTAGCTGAGGGCAGGGGTTCTTCAGCACAGAAGTTGTGGTGGGAAAACTGAAGAAGCAGATGGGGCCCTGAGCAGTGCTGGGAACTGCTGCCTGAGAAAGGATGACAGACAGTGGAGGAAGACTGGAGCCAAGGCCAGTGTTGCAGAGTCAGAGGGGATGGAAACAGACTGGAAATGACTGGAAGAAAGAGAATAGCAGATGACGTGTGGCTTGAGAGGACTGGCTAAGCAAACACCTAAGGGTGGATACTGAAAAGAAAAAACGAATACGTGAAAATTATAAATGACTAAATATGGAAAATTGACAGGAAGAAAACATAGACAAGCTCCAGCTGAGCATGAATTCAGATCTATTCTGTATGGGGAAAATTATTTCTGAACCAATGGGTAAAGTATCAGTTCTCATTTACTGCTGGTTCACGTCTTAGATGACTCCTACTGCTCCTCATCCGTCTGCTGAACTAGCATGGTTTGCAAGAAGGCTTGTGATTCTTAATGTTATAACCTTGTAGATGTGGTATTTTTAGACTAGGAAATAACATTAAAATCTTGCCAATCTTTCATTTTAGTAGTGTTCTTCCAAAGGGAAAGGCTTATATAAAGCACTTGTCTTTTGATCTTCCCCAGCCCTTTGCCTCCAGTTTTGTTTTCGTCTGTTCTGTGTTCACCAGCCTATTTCCTCCTAGGTTTTCTAAGCAGTTTCTAAATGTGCTGTAAACCACACACCATTATTGTTGGTCTCCTTTTGTACTCCTTCCAGTTTGTATCCATATTATGGATAACAAGCCTTAAAGGAAATTACATGTTACTCCGACTAGGGTCTTTGTGGCTTTGAGGAAAACGGTTTAAATTGTTTCTTTCTAAAACACTCCCAGTGAAATACCTTAAAAGAAGAACTGGTTGACTGGTTGAAGGGTCTTTCTGGTCAAGATGCATCACAAGGGGAAAAATAAATAAATAAATAAAAACAGTTAAATCTTTTTTTAACCAGGTAGTTTTAGGATAGAGTCAAGTGAGTGTGTGCAAAGGCACAGGGATTCACCTTGATGGGCAGGGCTGCAGCTGTCTGGCCGGGATCACCTCTGGGTGTTGTGGCTCTGCCCTTTGTTTAGTTCTTCCAAGAGGAAATGGCATTGGTGGTTTGTCATGTTTTTACAAGTACTTGTAAATGATCAATGTAGTCTAGCATGACAGTCTGTTGGTATTCTATAGCTTTTTCCTAAGTGTACATTGAAGCTTTCTCTAAAGCAGTTTTTCTCCATCTATTTCCTTCTCTAGTTATACTTAAAAAGCATGGGTACTCAAGCACTTACATCTTTCATGTGGCCAAAATCTCTGAAAGTCTTTTTGTTTATTTGTTTTAGTAAATGTGTGTTTGGATACTCTTACTGCATGTTCCTCTTAATCTATGTTTATATTAAAGATGTGTATAGTTCCATTAAACTATCAGACATCTACCCTACCATAATCAGTTTTTAAGTTTGAAATCCTGGTAGCACATCTGAGACAGGATAAACAAAACCTTTAAGTTACTTAATGATGATAATATTTAGTCTTACTTGTGGATGTTTAGAGAAGACCAAGGATTCTGTATATATAATTTACTGTGGGTGGGTACAATTTTTTTTCCAAGTGACTTTTTGATACATTAATATGCTATGTATGTTACAGGAAGGAATATTAATTTACTCTCTTCAGCAATCTAGAGCATGAATTATAAGTAATGTTTGCAGTTTGTTGCCTTTAAACAGGCTTCACTTGTAGCACTGGCAGTGGAGGAGCAAAACTTCAAAATAAGGCCACAGCTTTAAAAGGTTATTATCAAAATCAGATCAGGATATTTCTGCCTTTTTATTTTCCATGATGTGCTGACACAACTATTTGCAGGGTTGCAGTGTGAATCAGATCAACTCCCTGTTTTCATCTGTGGTGTAGACTCAGTTTGTTGGGTGTCATTATGATGACTGTTGTCTTCAGTATGGAGATGCAAGGAGGCAGTACTGGGCAGTTTATGTAGTGAAATTGCAGCCTCAGCAGGTCCAAAGATGTGATTATTCTCTTTTAGTTCCAGTTTTTAAAATGAGAAAAATTTAGAATTTGACACAGTTTCTGGTCTGTTTACCTGTCTGTGAAGTTCCTGGCTGTATGACCAGATCATCGTATGACTTTTCAGCTGAAATATGGATAATCATGGCCTAGTATATGAAGTGGACAAGTGTGTGTAGAAGATCCTATGAGGAAAAAAATCCACTTAGAAATCAAGGCTCTTGCATTAGACTTGTATATAAGTACGTTACGACTCTCATTTACTTCAGTAAGATGACTGAAGTTGAGGGTTGTTCCCAAATGAACTGTAGTGATGCTTTTTTTTTTTTTTTAAACTGAAGCTTTGAATTCTTGTGCTGAACAAGGTGAAGAATGTGCATATTTAAACAAGCTTCAGTAGATCACATCAAGAGTACATTAAAATATTTTTCTTCTGTTGTAGAAGGAGAGGAATATGAAATTGTGATGAGGGCAGTGGACTGAGACTTTGAGATCTACATTTAGGAATGAGTCATTGCCTTTGAGGTCTTGGGTGTGTTGATCTGCTGCTTGTCCTCAGGAAGTGTTCACCCTTTTTTGTACTTACATTTACCTTTGTGCAGAGATTTTGTTTATGTATTCATTAGCATCTTGGAACCACAAACATTATTTGATGTGGATTTTTGTGGTACTGTGTGTTTTGGAGTAACACAAAGCATCGAGAGCAATATTTATGCTAGAACAGCCTGAAGGCCATACAGCCATGGTCTTGCTTTTCTGTGTAACTTGTTGGGTTAATTTATTGTGCTGTTCACTTCAGGCTTTTTGGTGGTTTTGCTTGCGGGGTGGGATGGGTGAGTGAGAATTGAGATTTCCTTGGACTGAGGCCTTTGATGTTAGTAGCACTGTGTTTTAGGGTCATTTGGGCATACCTGCTTTTCCAAAAATACAACCAAAATGCTCTCATCCATTCTTTTAGAATGCGTCATGTCTTTAGGATTGCAGTAACAGTTCAAATATGCTTGCTTTTAGAGTTTAGGATTGCTCTTTTCCATTTGAAAGTTTTAAAACGCCTTGCATGCACCTTCTCCTTGATTCATAATTACGTTTTTCTTTTTTAAATAACTAAGCTGTAAATTGGAATGATAATAGGATATAAAATTAGGGGCTAAGACATATAGCATCATTTTCCTAGCAGTTTTTTGCTGTTGTTGTTGCTTGCATTCCTGCTTCTCTTTGAGACTTGATGTTCCTTACAGAAATACATGGAGTCAAAGTACACTTCCTCTTTAGTCCTCAGATGGAGCGAGTGCCTGTGTGGAAAGTGTGTTGAGAGGGAAGTTACAGTGGAAGAGTTGGAACCACGCTAGGTTGAGAGCAGAATGCTGGTACCTGGTGGTTGCACTCGTTATGGTTTGAAAAAGTCCATTTTTTTTCAGTTAGGTATTAAACCAAGCTACCGTTCAACTGATTAGAACTGCTTCTTTGATCTTAGTTTCCTTAAAAATAAATTACATATTTAGAAAAGGAAATGCATGCTTGAAACCAAAGAAGCAAGCCTAAAACTTCAGATGGTAACCACACGTTCAGTCAGTTCTGAACCTGAAGATTTTGTTCCTGCCCAGACCACCAGCCATGGGTACAGGCGTTTGGGTGGGCCCTAGCAGAAGGCCATGCTCTTGTTGATGCACTTGGAGT
This sequence comes from Nettapus auritus, assembly GCA_011076525.1. Taxonomy (NCBI): domain Eukaryota; kingdom Metazoa; phylum Chordata; class Aves; order Anseriformes; family Anatidae; genus Nettapus; species Nettapus auritus. Next base: position 1,044,972 of record CM021772.1, on the reverse strand, counting down.
GACGGAGGATCCTCTCCAATGGTGGCACGAATAGTCACTGCCAATGTAGGCAGCAATGTCCTTGCTGCTTGTGCTGCTGTTATGAACAGACACTAATTGCAGTATGGCTCAGTTCTTCAGGGGGAGCCAAGTCAGATGGGCTTAAGCGTGCAGCCTATAGTTTTCTCTGCTGTGTGGGGTTTGTAATGGCTGCAAGGTGTCATTGGAGGCGGCAGCACTTCACAGGCCTTCCTGCAGCCCGGCCTGCCTTGTCTCTGGGTGCTCAGCCTGTGGAGGAACTGCCGCTGAAGTTGCTGAGTTGTGGGGTGGCCCTGGGTGCTCGCGGGAAAGCAGGATGTGCCCAAGGCAGGGCTGTGTTTCTGTTCTGCTCAAGGGGGGGCAGCTTATGAAGTACAGGTGGACTTCAGGATGCTGGGGCAGCTCCTAACTCTAAAGGAGGAGCTTGCCAGCATATGCTTATGAAAGCTAGAGAACTTTAGGCAAAGGATCTTTGTGCGTTCTAAAATAACGATCTTCCTGTATTTGCAGAAAAGTATTTTATTTAGTGACAGTATTTTTTTTTTTTCCAAAATAAAAAACATGTAAAAGCTGAAGCCATATATTTACTGTGATTTAGGTTAACTATTATCAGATCCTAGTAATCTGGTATTACTGTAATTGAGAACTTGAAATTACAGTGCTTTTTCTCCCATGTGGATGGAGCCATCTGTGGTGGTTTTACTCAGGTGGGCGGCCAAGTTCCACCACAACCGCTCTCTCACTCCCCCTCCTCAAAGAGGAGAGAGGAGAAAATACAATGAAAGGGGCTCAAGGGTTGAGATAAGAACAAGGAGATCGCACAATAATTATCGTGACGGGCAAAACAGACTCAGCATAGAGAGAAAGTAAGATTTATTGCTCATTACTAACAAGCTAGAGAAGCTAGAAACAAAGGTAAGAAACCAAAAGCACCTTCCCCCCCATCCACCCTCTTCCACCTCCTCCCCCCGAGCAGCGCAGGGGAACAGGGGAATGGGGGTTATGGTCAGTCTACAGCACTTCTCTGCCGCTCCTTCTCGGTCACTCTCATCCCCTGTGCTGTGGGGTCCCACCCACGGGATGCAGTCCTTGCCGAACTGATCCGGCGTGGGCTGTCCACAGGCAGCAGCTCTTCAAGAACTGCTCCAGATATGGGTCCGTACCACAGGGTCCATCCCTTGGGAGCAAACTGCTCCAACCTGGGTCCCCCACGGGCAGCAGCTCCTGCCGGGTCACCTGCTCCTGCGTGGTCTCCTCTCCACGGGCTGCAGGTCCGGCCCGGAATCTGCTCCGGCAGGGGTCTTCCACAGGCCGCAGTCTCTGTCGGGGCAGGTCCACCTGCTCCACCGTGGTCTCCTCCACGGGCTGCAGCGTGGAACCCTGCTCCACCGTGGTACTCCATGGGCTGCAGGGGGACATCCTGCTTCACCATGGTCCTCACCACAGGCCGCAGGGGACTTCTGCTCCAGTGCCTGGAGCACCTCTCCCCCTCCTTCTTCACTGACCTTGGCGCCTGCAAGGCTGTTTCTCACTCCTCTCACCCTCCCAGCTGCTGAGTGGCGCAGCGTTTTTTTCCCAGTCTTAAATCTGCTCTCACAGAGGCACAAAACAACATCGCTTATTGGCTCAGCTCTGGTCAGCAGTGGGGCCCTTACCAAACATGGGGCAGCTTCTAGATCCTTCTCACAGAAGCCACCCCTATGGCCCCCCTGCTACCAAAACCTGGCCACGTAAACCCACTACACCATCTGAAATTAGTATGTGTATGCATGTATAATTACTAAGTTAACCCATCTCATAAGTATGTGTGTATATAAACAATATATGTATGTGTGTGTGTATGTATATATATAAAAATAAATGTAATGACAAAACTGCTCATTCTTATTACCTTTCTCAGAACCTTTTCTAAAGATAGAATCACTTAGGTTGGAAATGTCCTTCAGGATCATCAAGTCCCAACCATCAACCTGACCTACAGACTGATCATTAAACCATGTCCCTTAGAGCCACATCTACATTTCTTCAATATCTCCAGAGATGGGCACTTGACCACTTGGCAGCCCATTCCAATGCTTGACCACCTTCTCCATGGAGAAATTCTTCCAAATGTCCAATCTAAACATCCCCAAGCACAGCTTGAGACCAGTACGGAATGGTTATATGAACTAGTGGGTATCGAACAAAGCCAGATTTAAGCAAAATGAAATTCAGGCCCTGACCCATAAAAAAATGGATAGATCAGTGGAACTGATTTCTAAAGAGTGTTGTGGATGCTAAAAACTTAAGGGATTTTAAGGGAGGCTGGGTAAGTTTATGAAAGATAAATTATTTGAGATTTATTATATATAGAAAATCACATCTGGCTTGGAAAGATCCTCGGGAGGAAAATGGGAGAGTATTTGGGATATATATGTTATCAGTCTTCCTACAGCATCGATTTGTAACAGTTGTTGGAGATCAGGTGGCTCAATGGAAATGGATCTCAGACTAACCCAGTATAACTGCTCTCATGCACTTTCCTTATATCCTGTTGCTAAAGCTGATCCTGACTTCCTAATTCTTTTTCTAATCCTAGTTCAAGTATGGAAATCAAACTTTTAGCACAGCAGTCTCAGAGGAATTAAAAAAAAATAATGACTTGCCCCCTCCTTTACAAAGCACTTAGCACTCCCTTAACTCTTAGTTTATAATTTCTCTTCCCCTAGTGAAAAACAAAAATGTGAGGCCACAGAAACAAAATGCAAACATTGCTTACAGTTATGGGAAGGACCACTAAAGATAAGGCTGGTGCAGAGGAATTTCACTCACATAATTAAATAATGTCATTTCAAGGAAGGAATGGGAGACTTCAGCACAGGGACCCTATCCCTGATGTTCACCCTGCTTGTTGTGTATCAGTGTTTTATACTTTAACACATTATTTTCTGACCAGATTCCTGGTCTGTTTGATTTGCTTTACCAGAATCAGAACTCAAGTGACTGATCTTAGGGGGAAAAAAAAAAAAAAAAAAAAGGCAGTTGAGCTTTGACAGTTTATAATATTTTTAATCAAAGTTGCTATTGAAGCATGGCTTGCCCTTTGAGGGTCTGTCATCTTTCCTTCTATTTATATCCTAATTTTCTTTCCTTTAAAATAAGTCAAACTGACCTCCCCTGTCAGTTCTCTGATGGAAGTGGATGTTATGTGTAATGCAGTCTGTTTTTTCACTGTGGATGTGAAATTCCTGTTTGTTTCTATCATTCTGACTAATGCTTGAATATATTACAAAGAATACTTTCTCTTTGTGTTCTCTAGGTACGTTTCTCATACATGCGGATGAAATATCTCTTCATCTCTTGGTTAGTAGTATTTATTGGCAGCTGGGTTATGTATGTCCAGTACTCTACCTACACAGAACTATGCAGAGGACATGACTGTAGGAAAATAATAGTAAGTATACTTAGAATAGCTTGTTTCTGAATTGTTTGTCTTCTCTAATTCCACAGCCAGTTCAGTCACTGCCATGTGTAAATTAATCAAATTAATCAAATACTATTCTATTGTGTTGAAATAATACTATCTCTTCTATTACAGATAAAAACAGTTATTCTTACTGTTGTTTTGATGTAGAGTTATTAAAATTTTCTTTGATTTCCCTTCCCCCTCTTTTTTAACTTCTTTCAAGGGTCAGGTGTTGGGAGACATATGGTTATTGCCTCCATTCTTGGTCAGTGTATTAAATACTTTTCTCCACGTTTGTTTCAGTGTGACAAGTACAAGACTGGAGTTATTGATGGGTCAGCATGTAGCAGTCTTTGTGCGAAAGGAACACTGTATTTTGGAAAATGTTTGTCAACAAAGCCCAATAAGCAGGTAAGGCTTTACTCATCAACCTGATCTTTATCATTTCCCACTGAAATCTCAGTGATTCTGTGTGCAGGTGTTGCTCTGGCTTCCTTCTATTGACACACAGGCTGTGTGTCTGAGAGGTTGAAGGGGCAGAGATTATAATGTAGCATTTCCCTTTTGCAGATTGCCTGCTAGAGAAGCTACATCACAATGAGGAGCAATGCAGTTCCGCTCCTGTTATGCACTTTGTACTTTAACATGACTATGCTTTATTGATTGGGAACTGCTCTGCTGTGATCTGAGTGTGTCTGGAGGTGGTGATAGTCTGTGTGGTTCCTGCCTGTCCAGGTGCCTGCCCCTTTCCACTGTGTAGGCCCAAGTCCAGGGATTTGTATGAGCTGGCTAAAGCAGCTGATTTTATTCAGAGGGAGTTGCAGGTTTTCTTGTTTGTAGGGCATTAAGCTGTAGCAACTTTTCTGATCCAGCAGACTGCAGTTGTAGAAATGGCTGTGTTTGTATAGGTGAGAGGACACCAAGATACATTCAGAATCAAGAACCATCAGCCATAGCAGTGGCCTCTGCATAAGCTGCTGTAGCCGCCTAAATCTGCATTTCAAGTCAAATCCCAAGTACAGCACAGATACGTTGGAGTTAGTTGCTCTGTTTCCCTGAATACACATCATGCATAATTTCAGTGTTCCATTAATGCATTCAGGTGAATTTTTGATAACTGTGTTGTATGTATCACTTGTGTCTAGCTGAAGAGTAAGCAAAGAAGTTTTCCTCTGATTGAATCCTCACAGCCCTGCAGTTTAAAATAGCAGTAAGCCCGTAACTTCCATGAAGTCTTTAATTCCACAGTTACAGAATCCAGTTTCCAAGGAGATGATGAGATCCTTCCACATTTTGACAATATGCCTACCTATACTCTTGCACAGCATCCTATCTCTCTGCTATCCTGCTTCCCAAACAGAATCAGCAGACTCTTAACCTAAGCAAAGATACGGAATCATAGAGTATCTGGGTTGGAAGGGACCCACAAGGATCATCGAGTCCAGCTCCTGGGTCCCCAAAGGACCACCCAAAAAATCAAACCATGTGTCTGAGAGCATTGTCCAAATGCTTCTTGAACTCTAGATAGTAATGCCAGTATACTGTTTATCAAGCTCTTTATATTTTGACAGTGTAGCGTCTCCTAAGTCCCTGCAATAGTGTGTTGTATTTGAAGCTGCCACTGTTTGAACGCACTGTGCGCACTGTCTGTGAGCAGGACTCAGTGTACTAATCTGTGCTGCTGCTTGACTTCTGAAGCAGCAGTTGGGGTTCAGATGATATTTAGATAGACTTCCACAGTGTTTTTCTCTCTTTACCTCTTTACCTGCATAGATGTATTTAGGAATCTGGGGAAATCTGCAAGGAGTTATAAAATGCCAGATGGAAGAAGCTGCTCAGTTTGATTTTGGTACTGATCCAGAACCAAGGAAGGAAATAGTTCTATTTGATAAACCAACAAGAGGAACCACTGTTGAGAAATTCAAAGAAATGGTGTATGGTCTTTTTAAAGTAAGTATATGTCTGGTCGTTTTATTGTGACATGCTTATTTTTTATTGGCTTATTTTTCTGTAGCTGGAGAGAATGCTCTATTTTATGAGCCTTGTCCAAGTAAATGTTGGAAATATAATCAGCACAAAAATAGTTTGACCCAGAGGCGCTTACCTTAAAGTTAGAAGTAACTAACAATTTTTTCCTTACTTTTTAACAGGTGGAAGCTGGTATGCCTCTTGCATGTCTTCAGCTTTCATTGGTATAGAAAAAATATATACATAATATATACATGCTTCTGCTACTTTGAAACTTGTTGCAATAACCCCAAAGACAAGCACAATTTGAAAAGTGTTCATGTTTGGGAAGTGTTACTGTGTTAACTGAACTATATAACTTTTTCTGTTGCTTAATGCTACACCAGAATTTTATAATATGAAGTCATTATGTTGATACTGTGTCAACACTTATTTGGAGCTTTATGTCCTAAAATTCTCCTGCTATTGACATAGCTCCTGTGTCCCCAGTGATAGAAATAAGGCTGTTCTAGCTGAGTGAGTGTATTTGTACAAATGTGCACACATATAATAAAGTTATGTAAAAGCTGATGATAGTTGCTAACACATTACAGTGGCTTTGTTTCTAGGATTGGATGTGCAGCAGGTTTTTAGAATAGGTTTTAGGAAAACTTAATAAATGTCTGTGTGACATTGTTTCTGTGTGCATTGTTAGTAATTGAAAATGCAATGGTTCTGAGTCCAGCAATGGCTTTTTTCTTTGTATTGATACAATGGAGGTGGCTGTATCAGTAGCAGAATTAAGTATTTCAGTGCACTTACAGTATGAGGTTTGTACTAGAGGTCTTAGTATTTTGTACAGTTGTCTGAAATAAAGTTCATGGTGTAATTTCTCTATACCTATAAGGCTTAATCAGCTGAAAACGAAACCTGATCTAAACATCTGACTTCTACTTACTTTTTCTAAGAAAATGTTTACCAAGCTACTCTGTTCTTGGTCAGATTAGTCTTTAGAAAAATCAGTGTTTGAATTCTAATCCATGCGTTTTGAAATGCAAAGAACACTGGTACTTTCAGAAGATTATATGCTGGGTGCTTTGGAAAAGAGAACAAGAAGAATGCTCCTCAGGCATCTTGGCAGCAAGTCTTGTAACATCTACAAACCAATGAAAACTAGAACATAATATACCCTACCATACTAAAAGGAGGGAGAATTACGGATTGGTGGTAGTTAATGAACTTACACTTAATCTTTTTTGTTTGTTGCTTTTAGGCAAAGTTGGGTGAACAAGGAAATCTTTCAGAACTGGTTAATCTCATCTTATCTTTTGCTGATGGAAACAAAGATGGTAGAGTTTCTTTGCCAGAAGCCAAGTCCGCATGGGCACTTCTGCAGCTAGATGAGTTCCTGTTAATGGTGATCTTACAGGACAAAGAACATACTCCCAAGCTGATGGGTTTTTGCGGGGATCTTTATGTGATCGAAAGAGTTGAATATACCTCCCTCTATGGAATCAGTCTTCCATGGATTATAGAACTTTTCATTCCTTCTGGCTTCAGAAGAAGCATGGACCAGTGGTTTACTCCATCATGGCCAAGAAAGGCAAAAATAGCTATAGGGCTTTTAGAATTTGTGGAAGATGTTTTCCATGGACCTTATGGAAACTTCCTTATGTGTGATACAAGTGCCAAAAACTTAGGATACAATGATAAATATGATTTGAAAATGATGGACATGAGGAAAATTGTGCCAGAAATGAATTTGAAGGAAATGATTAAAGATCGTCCTTGTGAATCAGACATGGACTGCGTATATGGTACAGACTGTAGAACTGTATGTGACCAAAGTAACATGAGATGTACCACAGAAATTATTCAGCCAAACTTGGCAAAAGTCTGTCAGCTACTCAAAGACTATCTGCTTCGTGGGGCTCCTTTGGATATCCATGAAGAACTAGAAAAACAACTGTATTTGTGTATTGCCCTTAAAGTCACAGCAAATCAGATGGAAATGGAGCATTCTTTAATACTCAATAACCTAAAAACGTTACTGTGGAAGAAAATTTCCCATACAAATGATTCTTAGCTTCTCCACCAGCAGAAATACTGATGCCTGCCATGAGAGGTGGCCTACCATGTTTGATAAAAATGATGTCCAGCATTTTTTTTAAGACCCTACTTTAATTTACATTCCTTTCAGGAATGGCTTTTACTCTTGCCCTTTAGTCGGTACTTTTATGACAAGGCTTCTCAAAGGATGAACATACAACTGAGCGATCGGGCAGAGGCCAAAAGCACTTCTGGAGTTCCAGGGTGCTGTTACGGAAACAAAAACAGCCCTGCATGCTTGATTGTTCTGTGCACTTTGTCAGATCTTGAACAGGACAAAAGTACTCACTGTGCTACCACATCGACTAACGCAACATCATACAAATATGTGAAAATCGTTGTTCACTTGTGAAATACCTAGAAAAGATTTTTATCCTGAGTAGTTTTGAGGAACCACCACTACTGCAAATAATGTGGCTGAGGCCAAGCTGCTGTTGTGTATAAACTGAGCTGCAATTTAAGTTTTCTAATACCTTGGCATAGCAGAATTTGCACATTAATAGATAATTTTTAAACTATGGAAAATTTTATTCTGGAACTGATAGATTGTAATGAGATTTAAATTAGTTTTTGTTTATACCTTGTTACCTCATACTTGCATCTTGAATGTTTTAGTTCAGCACTAAGTCCAACCATGTTGGGAGCCAAGATCTTTAGGATGTTATTACTTAAAAGGATGTACATACTCTAGCAGCAATATAAACATTGTTTTTTCAAAGTGTAATTATTTTACTTCTATTAAACTGAAGTTGAGCTGTGGCAAACTTTGAAAAGTCAGTCTGTGGACTATGCCATTTTATAAGATAATTAATTTTAATAAGTACTGATTAGCAAAAATGTACTAACAGCTTAAAAAAAAAAAGGAAACCTGTAGAGTAAAAAGCTGCTTTGTGACAAATCAAACAAGTAACAGTTGTGTATAAAGTCTTGAATCTTTACTGCCCACAAAAACTTAGCTATAGACTTGTGCTTAAATTCTCCCCAACTACTGCAGAAAGTATGCAAAGAAGGCAAAGCTGGGTCGTAACTGCAGGACAGAAGTTGAATTGTTCAGGATCAGAGTTTTAATTATTTTTTTTTTAAAGATTACATAACAAAAAAAAATTAGCAGACTAGTTAGATTTGCAGAAATGGAGGGAATAGCTAGTAACAAGGTAGAATGGTATGCTGTAGAATGTTTTCTCTTTTTTCTAGTAGTATCTATCAGTCATAACTCTCCAGTCTTAAGTGACCACAATCTGATCCTGGCACTCTATGTGACATACCACTATTATACCTTTAATCAGCATCCCTGCTGTTTCTTAGTTTTTCATGTGTCCTCACACTTGTACAGAATGGGATGTGCACCTTAATACTGTGCTCAGTGCTTATCAGTTAATGTTTAATTTATAAATGTTTTAGGTATGAAGCAGTCAAAAGCCTTAGTGATTTTTAGTGGCAGTCATCCCTGTTCCTCAAGATAGCTGGCCCCTTAATTCAGTTTCAGTGTAGGTAAGGATGAGCTTTATTTCATTATTTAAAGAGTTTATTTGTGTAAAGGTCCGGTATTAAATGCCTTTCTTCAATAAGTAAGCCTAACATAGGACTAGAATCGGATCACTTCTCCATACTGCATGTAATGTTATGCAGCTTGGGCTAAGAATTGTGCTCTTTGTAAACACCAGCTTTTTTAGTTCAAGACTGACTATGCTAACTCTTGTCTCTTGATGTGATAATATCCTTCATCCTGGAGCTAAATTATTTGTAACCAGCACTGCACTCAAATGTAAAGCAGTCACATTTTTGGTGGAAAAAAAAGTCTGACTAATTGCTACTAGGTTTGGGGGAAAAAAAGTCTTGGAATCCACAGTAAATCCAAAGTTGGGTATATTAAACAGCTTTTTGGAAAAACTGGAAAATAGTGCCATTTGTTTTATGGAGCCATCATTCTTATTGCTGTTGCACCAAGGTTGAGCTTTCATTGGAAAAATACACTTTTAAAATAAATAACAGGCCTCCTTTTTTCTTTCGATAGCTATCAGTGTCTTTAAGCAAAACTCAGCCATGTAGTCTACTTGACTGTTTTAAGTGTGCAAGCAACTTCAGTAAGTCTAACGAAAAACAAGTAAGTATCTGTGAACCTGAGATGAAGGCTAAAATAATTAAAGAGGATGTGGCTTGCCTTAAGTATGTGTATGCAACTTAGTAAATTCCCTTGTCTGATCACTGAAGAGTGCAGAAGGTTTACCCTTAAGGCAATACCTGCTCCAACAGCAGTAAGGATGTGGAAGTACTTATTTCGCTTACTGGAGGAAGCTTAAATACTTCAAGATATATTACTGTCAGCTTCACTAAGTCACAGGATAAGTGTTGCTGTACACATTCCTGAAAGTTTAAGGCTACCTAAGATTTTTTTCTTAAGATACATACTCATCTCCCATAGCATTACATAATCTGAAAGAAAAGCTCTAAACCAATGAGACTTTTTTTAAAAGTCAGTCTTTTTGAAGTTAGAAAGAACAAGTTCTTTTATGTATTTTTTTCTTACGAGTTACGTTAATTTTTATCAATATTATTTTCCTTTGTTAGGCTACACAATAGCTGAATTATAAAAATATTCCAGTCTTTATAAGATAATTAATAAGCCAGTCTTACACAGTTGCTTACTCAATAAATTTATTGCCACTTCTTCCAAAGCTTCATAGAAAATTGTGGAAGTTGTCTTAACTATCAGCTGCACGCTCCTGAGCCCTGAGGAAGCTAGCCTTCTTCTGAGCAACACGGTCTTTCTTCTGGGCAAGGGACATCTTGGAACTGTTCACTCTGCAACATAAACAAAGGGTATGATCTGTCCAGAGCAGAAATAAGCAAAAGGGTGGTCAAGAACTCTGAAGCTGTGATTAAGAATTCTATACTAGAACATACTGCCGCTTCTGTAACATGCTCTATTTCTTAAGATATCACTGCAGCACCACCAGAAGTATGCTAACAGTAAGTTAAACTGTGCTTAACCAAAAAGCACAGTTAAGCTTCTGTAAGGACTAGACAGTAAGAAAGCCACTGTGTTATCTGTGCCTTAGTTTTTCTCCCATATTCATGAAAAATCCGAACAGTTTAGTACTGACAAATTAGTCAGCCTGCCCTCTCCTGAAGAGAAGTAGCCTTCCCTCTGAAAACATGAGGATGCTAAAATACACACTTAAGGAATGCCAGTTATTCAGGCCACAGGTGTGGTCTACTACTTGAGACTTTTTTACAGTTAATGGCTCTTAATTTTTGGTTTCTTTTTGTTGAAAGTAACTCCTGAAGTTACACGTAACTGGTTGTATCTGAATCTGATCTAAAACACATGCGTTTTGACACAAGTGTCCCGTGAATCACTATCTGTTCCAGCCTAGCTGAAGTCTCTTTAACAGAAGTCATGTTCACGTTTACCTCTTTTTCTTGAATTCTCTCTTGGGTTTCTTTTCATGGACTGGATTATCCCGTATAGCAGCATGGGCTTTTTTGTACATTTCTTCCATCTTGGGGGGGCAGGGGGAGAAAAAGTTGTTACTATTGTAGGATCATATCAAGAAATAACATACCCTTAGCAGAGACAGCACTAGAAAAAGGTTTCATCACAAAACAGCTTACAAGTCTGCATGGTTCCCTTTACAGTATTTTCTTCATGCAGATCATCACTGTTACGACATACGGGAATCCCTGTCCATCGCTACACCATGATTTTGATTTAAATATCCAAAAGGGCAGCCTGGACACAGAACCAAGGAAGTATTTTTACCCCTATTTTACAGATAGCGAATCAAGGATGTAGTTTAACTACGTACTACTTACAAGTCTCATAACTACAGGCTAGCAGAGAAGTGCTATTTCCTCTGAAGCCTACTTCCTAGGGGCTAATTTCCCTGTATTTAAATTAAAAGGCAGTACAGAAAGTTACTCTACGTCCACGTAGAGTAAAACAATTCTTACTTTCTTATACAGCTAATTGCTCTGAAGACGTAGTTCTTATATTAAACCAAAATTACATAAACCCTTTCATCAGATGCACAATCTTACCCCTTCTCACAGACCCTACCGCACGTAAATTATTATTCTTTAACATGTTAAGACGGGCGAGGAAGTGAGCTGTTCAGTTACACAGGTCAGAAGACCCTAGCCTCTCTGTCCCAAAGCCAACTATGGCTCTATAAAGGCATTGATGTGCTGATGGTTAATTATGACTAGACCCCAGCTCTGAGAAGATTCTCTAGATTAACATTGTTTGTTTAGTAAATACAGTTAAATTTTTTAAGTAAAGATTACACAGCAAAAAATAGCAGATTAGTTAAATTTGCAGGAAAAACAAAAAAAACAGAAGAACCTACAGTAATAAAGGTATAAAAAATGAAGTTAGCTTTTCATAGCCTAGACAAGGGACATTAGAACATTTGTTTCACTCATCAGGAGTGCAATCAAAGGAAACCAAGTTCATTACAGGCAGCAGACAAGCCATCTGAAAGACATTTAATAGTCGAAACAAGCAAAAAAAACACTGTGGTAGTTCCCCAAATCTTTCTGTGTTTTGTGAGATATATTCAGAAATGGACAGTTGTACTGAAATAAGATGTACAACACTCAGAATATACTTCATCAGATGCTAGCTTCTGCAACAGAACTAGCTTGGGATTTTCTGTATTTGCCACAGGCCTACAGCTACCTAGTCACACATCATAAAAAAGATGTGAAACAGAGCACATCTTCAGCTACCCCAGCTGCAGAAATGACAGGCTGCAGTGCAGGATTAGGAATGATTGGGTAGCCAAGCACAGAAACTGTTGATTTAATTTCTGTATCAGGAAAAAAGTATGTGGTATCTTAGGATGCAGTCCTATAAGCTTATATTTTTAAGCAGAATGCTAAGCTTCAAAGAATGAAAAATCACTTCCCTTTCAAAAGACCTACTATATACTACAGATCCATTAATAAGGGGAAAATATATATATATTTTTTACATGGAGAACACGCAACATAAACCACATTCCTATTATACATTATCAAGCTTCTTTGCATTACTGAGAAATCCCTACACAAGACTTATCAGCATCTCTACTAATGTGCTAGAGCCAAAAAGACAGATCTTACCCCATCAGGTGTTACGTTGTTCTTTATGTATTGGGAGAATTGTTTTTTGTAAGCATCTTCATCCTCCTCCATCAGGTAACGCATATAATCTGCAACATTTTGGCCCATGATATGTTTGCGGTGAACCTCTGCATTGAATTCTTTGCTTTCTGAGTCATAACCAGGGAAACGCTTGGTACTGTGAAAATGCAGTTACATTCAAATTAAGACATACTGCCAGACGCTCCGATTCAGAGGCAAGCTTCCATAAAGAAATAACCGTTGGATCACATTCTGCTATAGATAACTGAGGGATAGGACCCTCTACTTAAAAATGGAAAGATAAAGAAAATGAGGAAGCAGAAGTTCATCTCAGCTGCTATCAGTCCCGTCTTGAAACAATGCAGTACATCATATACACACCGTGGACCAATTACAGAGTGCTCAGTCATGGGGGTATCATCATGTAGCAGCCAAGTTAGCAAAACTGAAGAATTAGTCAAGAATAACAGGACAGCATGAGAGGGAGTAGGAAAAAGGAAAAGAGATTTCTGAATTGTTTTCCCCACTGCTGCTGTCAGAAAGAAGCAGTCAACTGTATTATTAGTGTTAGGTAACACTACCAAAAAAATCTTCATTGTGTCACTCATAGCTTCTGACAGGAATTACCAAAACTTCAACGTGGAAATTTTAAGTGCAGGTGGACCACTCAGACCTACTACTGTCTTAACAACGGTGGGAAAAACCAATGGTTGTTCTGCATCTGGTATGTACCGCTGCAAAATTAATGCCTTCATACAATTTGCTTGAAAAAAAAACAAAAAACAAACACTAAAGAATATTTATGGACGTGCATTCTGCATCTATGGATACACATATCATCCAGTACATATGGGTGTGCTGGATGATTTCAAGTAAAAGCAAGAAGGTGGCTCTTCAGTTCCTAATTTATGGATTAATTCATACAATTTCACAGAATCTCTTTATAGTCACAAGATGCATGCAAGTTCTTTCAGAATTGCACCAATAGATTACAAAACAACCAACCAAATAAAGAAGAACTACCCCAGAACCTACACAAGATAATAATTACCAGGTTATAACAAAACTATTTCAGCACAAAAATGACGGTATATTTAGACCGTCATACACAGAAATATCTCGGGTAATTCTAAAGGGATTTTTCCAGACTAGATTACCTGTGAGGGATGGAGAGACCACCATCCACTGCACCCTTCAGAGCACCAAAAACTTTGTTTCCAGTAGTAGTTCTGGCAAGACCTGCATCAAGGTAGCATGTGAAAGCACCAGGCTTTCCATCCACACTTTCCACATTGTATTCATCGCCAGTCACTTCAACTTGGCCTTCATAGATCTTATCAAGGCCAAATTTGTTCAGAAGCTGTGGGGAAAAAAAAAAAAAAAAGCATATCTGAAAGTCTGACCATTTACTGACAAAATTAAGAATCACCATCAGTTTAGAACACAAATTTGTAGCAGAATCTCCATGCTTTCAACCAATTTATTTATCAAAATTAGGTACTCCGTATTAGTAACAAAGCTTATAATCACCACCACAGTAAGCATGCCTGTTACATTTCAACTTCTTGTTCCAACCAGTATGCCAGGAAACTCCAAGCTTATTCACATGCTTATATCGAAAGTGGATAAATGGAGCTTACACACATCTGAACTCTTAAAGGTACGTCTCTTACATTTTTATCCTGACTCCCTCCCTCCAACAAACTTAAGTGCTGAGACTTGAAAGTTGCCTGCTGGGCTTGAAACTGGATGTTGTCATACTTCTCACTGTGATTTGACAGTCACAAGAGACCATCAAATCTACACAGTAAAGAGGAAAAGTTTGTATTTAGAAAAGCCCGCAGGATCTGGCATCTATCCTAACTCACCACTTCAGAAAGTAGGCTTTCCCTAAGTAGGCTTTCCCTTTTGAAAGAACACCAGAAAAACAGAACAGCTACTTCCCGACCACTTGTCAGATACTTACCCTGCGTGCCAAAAGCAGACCTGTGCAGTATGCTGCTGCATAATTAGTCAGGCCAACCTTCACACCATATTTTGGCAGCTCATGGGCGTAAGCAGCACAGACAATCATGTCGCCTTCAATCCTAGCATAGGCAATCTGACAGCAAAAAAAAAAAGGTTAGTTTTCTCATTGTAATGCTGGGTTTCATTCACTATTGCTTTGACATCTACTTAAGCCAATAGGAATTCTGTATAGAGACGTCCAGCAAATTGCCAACCAAGCTCATGGGGTTTTGCTTCATTTTTCTTTTCAAAAGTTTCTTACAGCATAATTAAATCCTTAGTTACAGAAGCTAAGAATTCCATATTAGGGCAGAGAAAGTAGATGACGGCAACCACTTTCTTTCATTTCTTTACATACATCGAGATGCCAGGAAACTGCCTACAAAAGCAACCTTTCAAATAATTAGTACATACATAGATGGATTCTGTCCCACTTTCTGCAGGTAGCTCTCATATAACACGGTATGTAAATCACCTTAGAAAAATGCAAAAGCACTTAGAGTCTGTCAGGACAGCGTTACTTTATGGAGTGATTTTATTAACGGATCTGAGATCTTCACAATCTCAGGGGTCTCCTGTGAGACAGCAGCAATATCAGATTTGTTTCTGCTGTTCCTTTCACGTACAGAACCTTCTCCCTTTGACTTTCACATCTCCTCCACACCTAAAAGTTACCCCCTCTTTCCAGGTTTTCCACGTACTGGAAAGGCACTATCTGTCAGATATAAGCTGCCACCACCACTTCTTGTTTTGAGTTTCAGAGATAGAGTAACCTCACCAAGGTCACACAGTTTGGTCTGAACTGATTAAAGCTGGTACTCTTTACCACTCTCTGTAGACAACTACTCAGTGAGGAAACGACACGCATTTCTAGCTTTTTTAAGCTTTACACATATTCATGATAGAACAGGCTTAAGTTTTTAGCTTCAAAATTAATCAAAACATTCTGAAAATAAACCACTACAGTGAGAAACTGCATTACACAATGCAAGACGCAACTTAATAACCATAAAAATGTGACTATTCTTATTTGTCAGTCTCCTTTAATCTCACAGGAAAACTCTTGTAAAGCGTATCTGCTTCCTACGATCCACACGAACATCACAGCGTAGACCTCCTGGAACTGAGGGCACCTTTATAAACAACGTAACAGTAAATGCAGGTTGACCCGTCCCACAGTCAGTTTTGTTGTCTCCAATCAAGAAAAAAAGCCTCTCTTTTCACAGCACTAAGTTTTAAGCCAGCAGAAAAGATGGAGAAGTTTTCCCGTCCCTAACTTTGTTTTAGAACGCTAGCAAAATTACTTTTGTGAATATGGATTATTACCAAAATCATGTCAACTTTAAAGATTGTTTATCTCCCTGAAGGCAAGCAACAACAGACAAACTGCTCAGGACAAAGCCCAACAGCTGCCTCAGCCATCCATCCCCCTTTCCATTTACTTCATTTCAAGGTTGGTAAGTAAGTGACAAGCACCACAAACCTTACCTGGCAAATGATGTCTCTGTTGGTAACACGCACAATCATCCTATATTTAGGGGTGTTGTACTTGTTTTTATCCTGAATTACCAAGCGCTTACGAGCATAGTAATCGGTTTTTCCCTCTGAAAAACAGCAGTTACAGGCATGAGGGGAGGGGAGCACTGTTTGTCAATGTCACTTCACTTAGTGGTACAGGGAAGTTCACTATACCTCTCCTTCTCCTGAATTTCACTTGGTATCTCTTGAAGTAGGCCTTATTCTTGACAACTTTCACAAACCCCTTGAATAAGAAATATGACTAGATGTTATTAACATGTAACCATGTAAGCCAAGGCCGTTTAAAACGAATGAATTCTGCTACGAATAAAAGAGCAATAAATCCAAAATAAA
>CM021772.1:937968-1023447 GCA_011076525.1 Nettapus auritus | reverse complement strand
GCGGCCGGGCCGCAACGGCCGGGCCCGGGAGGCTGCGGCGGGGCCGGGCCGAACCGAGCGGGCCGGGGCTGGGGCTGGGGCTGGGGGGCTCTGCTGAAGCGTGGGGTGTGCGTGCGGGAAGGGGCTGCGGGCGTGCGGAGCGTGGCTCGGCCCCGGGGGCGGCGGCGGCGGGGGCAGCTCCCGCCTGCGGGGCGCTGTAACGGGGTTGTTTCGCGGGAGAAGGGGGCGCTTATTGTTGTTATTTTATCATTGTTGGGGTGCTGTTAAACCTGGAGCATCTGCACATCTCGTTTTTGAGATGCAATTTTCAGCCGCTGCTTCGGAGGTCTCGCTAGCACCTCCTGCCGCATCTGCATAACCCAGGTTATATAATAAGGGTAAGGAGCCGGGCGTTCGGCCCGCGCCGCTCGCGGCAGCTCGAATTCCCCGTGTTTTCATGCGGTCACGTCCAATTCCTGCTGGCCAGAGAGCAGTTGCACGCCAGCCTTATGTCTGCTGTAACACTTTGAATTCCCAACCCCAGCGTGAGCCAGCGTTAACACTGACCATGGTAAGACAGTCTCAAATCATCCTGGCACAGCTTCTTTTCAAGATGATCTAGAAAAGATGTAGGATGGAGTCATGTCCATACGGAGAAGAACTGACAATGTTCAGTTCTACTTTGTCTCCAGAAGTATTTGAGGAAATCCTCAAAAGATATCTTTTTTCCCCCCAAAAAATACCTCTTTTCTTGCATGCACTTTATGTGGCCAAAAGACAAGGTAACGGTATCTTGTTTTTTCTTTTTGGTAGCTGTTTTGTGTAAATATCTCTTCTCTAACCTTCTAACCTGCAGTTTCTGCTTTGCTTGTGGCTGTACAGCTCTACGTTTACACAATTGTGTATCGAGATCTAAGGCGGATTTTGAAAAATTTAGATATAAATTCTCTTTCAAGTAAGGGTTGGGAGAGGAAATAAATGGTAGTGAAAGAGGGACACGAGCAGGAGGAAAGCACAGGGTATTATGAATCAGCATTGTCTGAATTTGATTAAACTCAGATGAGAGCAGCTGTTGAGTGGGTCCCTGAAGGCCCATCCAGCCCGGTATTGCCTCTGAGAGCAGCAGATGTTTGGAGAAAATGACTAAACACAGGAATCCTAATTTCTTCCTATTTCTCCTCCTAGCTTCCAGCATGCTGAAGTCCTGATACTTCCTGGGGTAGAGTTTAGTGACTTGGGTTTTATCGTGTTTTTCACTGCCCTCCATACGTTTTTCTTCTGTAGCTTTGTCTGATTGGTTTTGAACAAATAAGCAAGAGATGGCTGGGGAGTGGAAACGCTCATGGAAAGGAGTGGATGGGAGAAAAGCCTTTCAAAGTTGACAGGAGGAGTGGGGGAAAGTGATAGGCCTAAACAGTTGCTGCCAGTTTGGTCTCTGGGTAAGACTGATAATAAATGGAGGAGTATTTAAAAAAAAAAAGCCCCTTATCAGTGAATTTTGTAAAACAGTTTTTACCTTCTTAATTCAAGGTTCCATTACAACAGTGTAAAACAATAAAAGCCATCTTGGGCTATACCTAGATAGTTATAAATGTTTAAATTTTCTTGCTCCTTCTGATATATTTTCTTAACTTGTTACAAGTTTTTTTAATGTTAAGGAAGGGTCCCAATAGAATTTAATATTTTAGTTACCATTTTCTCAAATGCATAGTTAAAAAGAAAAATCCTTTCAGCTGGTAGTCTGGGAAGATGAACAATAAAGAAAATCCTGATTGAATGTTCTTTTCTTGAACAACTTCTGCTTGCCTTCATTACATGCTCTGAATTCTTTTTTTTTTTTCAAGACCTGACTACAATTTTTTTATATCTATAAAAGCAAATAGTAAATATTGTAGGTGCAACTATTGTAGGTGCAACATCTAACAACTTTGAGTTGTTAGATGTGTTCTCTGAAGTTCTTGACTGTCACCTCAGTGTGTAGATGGCATGCTGAATTAAAACAGTGTGTAAATCTACTGGTAAAAAAACAGCATCATGTGTTGGTACTTTTTTGATTAATTTAAATGGGGAACACAGTCATGCTTTCATTGTAGTCTTGTCTGCGTAAATGCCTACAGTTCAAGTGCATCCTCTCCTTCTGCAGCAAGTGGTGATTGGAATAAAAGGGGGCTGGGGACCGGGCGGGAGGCTGGGCAGTGACATGGGTGGACTTGCCTTGCTTTGCTCAGTTCACGTTCAGTGATGACATGTTGTTGAATGCACGCGTGTGCTTTAGCAGTAACTACGTGCTGGCAAGGTAGAGGCTTTAGCGAATCCTAGCTTGTCCTTGATTACTGCTAATTTGTTAAACTTCCTGTGAACTCTGGTAACTATCCAGTTAGCCTTGAAGAGGTGTTTTGGGGAGGGCCTAGGCAATGTCTGGCCCGCTATAGGATTCACGTAATGAAGAGTGTGATCTGCTTTCGGTCATGCTGACCAGGATCGTGTGGTGGTCATTGTGTTATTTCAGGCTGTATTAACGGTCAACTTTGGTAGTTTTCTGTCAAAGTAATCCTCCTGAGACCTGGTGAGGCAGTTCCAGTGTAGTTGGGGTTAAAGTACAGTGCTAGGGTTGGGCTTTGTTCTGGACTAAAAATAAGGTGGTGCCCATAAATGACTGTGGGCATCTGATCTTTCTGTGTTGGTTCCCAACTTGGGAAACAGCCACAAGGCGCTGCCACAAATCTTTATTTTTTGTATGAACAAATTTTACCTATCTCCCTAATACGATGTTAAATACCTGCTTGACAGCATCGTAACACGTTCTTGATGAATTGTTTTAAACACTGAAAGCGTAATTATCGTGGTGATACGGAACTCTGGTTCACAAGCATCTTATGCTGTATTAACTCTTATTGGTCTCTTCAGACGGGCAGGTGGGCCCAGTCTTCCCATAGCGAGTGGCTGCTAGAACTTGGCGGTGCGCTTGTAACTGAGAGGGTGTTATGGGAAGAGCTTACTGTTATTTTTGAGTAAAACTATTGAATGCCATTTAAAATGGATGTTAAAAAACTAGTAGCTAGCCAAGAATTGATTTGGATGTGTATTTTCCGTGTCACTCTATAGGGTGATGTATAGGAGAACTTTAAATCTTTTTCACAGATTCTTAATGCATATGTAGTTTGAATGGTAGACTGCTTTCAGGCATAGGGGAATAGAATCCAACTTAAATGTTCTTTGAAACAGCAGAGCTAAAACCAACATTCATTAAGTAATTTTTGTTGGGTTTTGTTTTGCCTTGGAATGCTGGGACTTTGTGGGTTTGGCTGAAGCTTTAGTATTTCCTAGACATTTGGAGAAAGAATTGTGATTGATATTTCTAAAGACAAAATGAGGATGCAGGTTAAAGTTCCGTAAGACACATACAGACTTGGCAGTTTTATTTCTTTTTTTTAATAGATCTTTACAAAAGAAGTGAATAGGCATTTATTTCTAAACAAAAGCATAAGACTCAATGGTTAAACAATCAAAAAATAACTGTTTTCATTTGGCAGTAACATAATTTCTCTGAAGAGCAGGCTCTTCTTTTTTTAATCACTAACTGGGGAAAAACTTTCATTTAAGTGGCGTGCTCAGAAAAAACTTCAGGAGCACCGCTACAAACTTTGGTGGCATGGAGGAAGATACTCCAACGATAAAAGGCTGCTTGCTTTGAGTTACACCAAGTGCTTGTGAAGACAAGTCATGGATATCCAAAGTGAACTGATGGGCAAAGTTAAATACTGCAGCAAGGCTACGGATGCAGGCATGGATCGTGCTACTAGAAATAGGGTACTGATGTGTGTACTTCTATGCAAATCTGCTGGGCTTACTGTGGATGGCTTAGACAACTTCCTGAAACTGGAAGTTACTAAACTGGCTGTGCTTCTTGCTTCTGAAGTTTGACCTTTTCTTATACTCTGTCAGCAGCAGCAAGTTGTGATGAACTTGTAGCTTGCAAGTAAGGGTGGGTACTGGTCAGTCACTTTGGAACCGATTTACTTGTTTGAATTTGAGTGTAACTGATAGGAAGCTGATTAATTTTAGTTGATTAATTAAAGGGAAGAAGTATCCTGAGGGGAGGGTCATGCCAGTCTTTGTCTAATTTGTTTTAAATTCTAGTAAGTAATAAAATTGTAAGCCTTACCATGTTCTGTAAGGCCATGCCTGTGTTCTCCGTCATCTTGCTTCCCTGTGGGAAAAGGGACTGCACAGCTGTGTAAAAGCACTTCGGTTCCAGCTTGTGGATTGTGATGTATGTCACCATTAGACAAGGAGAATTAAACCTGGAAAACAGGCTGCCAGTATATAGAAATAAATGTTGCATAAAATGGTGTATTTTTATCTTGTCCAATGTTTGATCCTTTTAACTTGACAATTTAACTCCTTGTAAATCTTGTATGCTTTAAAAGTAACGTCAAAAGCATTGATCTTCATTGTAGCTCAGTGAATATTTTAAAATGTGACTTAGTTGTTTCTGACTTTTGAAATACGGATCGAAGGCTTTTAGTAAATTTAAGTGCACTGATATACTTTTGTTTATTTTCACCCTAATGTCGTTTAGCTGCTAGTACTGGCACTGCTCCAGGAGAAAGTTGGCTGAAAGCAACATTAAGGGAACTAGAGGGATGAGTAGGAACTAAAGGGACTAGAGGGAACATTAAGGGATGAGTAGGAGAGTAAAATCTGTAGAAAGGAGCTTTCAGGATAAAGCACGTCTGTCCTTTGTTCAGGCTGTGCTATTTTTTTTTTGAAACATGATGATACTTGAACTCCAGTGAAATGGCTGACTTGTACTTTACTCAAAAACATTTCAAAGTCCTTCCATGGAGTGCATGAACAAACTGAATTTGCAGTTGTTCTTGATTTCAGCTGACAGATCTATGACTCTTCCTGTTTTGTTTGCCAA
The DNA here is from genome assembly GCA_011076525.1 of Nettapus auritus. Lineage (NCBI taxonomy): Eukaryota > Metazoa > Chordata > Aves > Anseriformes > Anatidae > Nettapus > Nettapus auritus. The sequence goes on along the minus strand of CM021772.1, from coordinate 1,018,541 downwards.
CGGGGCAGTCCTTCAAGGATGAGCACGTAGCTTGGCACTCAGAAGCTCAGAGAAGCTCCAAACTGAGGTCTAAGAGAACAAAGAAACAAAGGAAATTCCTTCAAGTTCCCCCATAAAGCTTTTACTGTAGTCCTTCAGTGCTTTCTTTCATAGATCTGAGGCACTGTGGTCCATCTCGTACTCAAGTGCCATATCTAGATCCTTTACACCTTGAAAGAAGGCATGGGTGGTTCCCTGAAGGTTGTTAGTGTTCATATGCCAGGCTTGAGAGAGAACTTGTTTGGTAAAGGGTCATCTTTAGGCAGTGCTTGCAAAAGCACCTTGGTTTGACTTCTCAGTTGGAGTACTGGCCAGTGCTTGCGAGGTTGTAAGCCACCGTGGTCTTCAGAGGTAACTGAGAGCCTGGAGTTGTTTGTGGAAATAAACAGAATTCAGTACAACTTTGTCAAAGTTCGTATAAACAATATTTCAGTCATTTACCAATGGCTTCAACCTTTGGTGGATCACTGCAACATTTTTAATGAAGTGCCTTCTCAAAACACCTTGTATATTAGATTATATTGTGAACTTGCAGCTTTGTTTCTAGATATTATAGGCCCACTGAAGCCTGAAGACAACTCTAAAGAAAGTGTATTAAGTGATACTACAGAGGGCTTCCTGCTAACTTTAGGCTTACAAAGTCTAAAACGTTAGTGTGCTTGTTCTTTACATCAGAAAGACATGGAGAGCTGGTGATCGTCAAACGGAATGAAAGCTGGTGTATGCCAGCAGTGATACTCCTGACTGTTGGTAGGTGACATTACAAGAAAAACTTGGGCATATGAGAGTAGATCAGGACTTTCTCAGACTTAGGCTGAAACCAGTTAAATGAACTTCTTGTATAGAAGGTACAGATGAAGCTGATAGTGAAGCCATGTTGGAGTCCTAAATTAGGATTTTAGGCTGTCAGGAAGCATGATAACAGGCTGACTCACCACCTGCATCTCCTCTATGTCACTGAGTCCATTTAGTTTACTCTTCAGCTATTAGCATGCTGTTACCTTTTGAAGCAAGCAGGAGGCTGAGTTTACGGAAGGCTATACAACTTGCTTGAAAACCATGTACACAAACACTTCCTTTTTCTTTTTTTTTTTTTTTAGGATCCCACCTCTTTCTCTTAGGAAGAGAGGATGTGAAATACATATAGTATACATATTAATGTTTGTGTAAGGCTTGCAGCTATTTCTCCTTTGTGTGATAAGAATAGTGGAGATAATAATTCAGGTAATGAAGATAATAAGATTTAATACACACTACTTTCAGGGAAGCATAGGATGCAGATATTAACTGCACTCAGTGTCTACAGTGAAATATCTTTTTGTTAATAAGTCTAAATAGATGTTTTTCTTGAGAAACAAATACTGTCTGTGTAGCAAATGTGATGGTAACGTTTGGGGGCTTACAGTAGGGTGCTGCAGCATACCTCTGGGATTCTCAGGCAAAACTATTTAGATAATACATACAGGATGCTGCAGTCTACCTGCAGCTGGCCTTACATGAAATATTAAATCTGTTGTTCCACTGCACTATTCATTTGAAATAACTCAAACCTAACACAGTATTGTACTGATCTAAGATACTAAACTTAAAGCTGAGATGCCAAGTCCATGTATTTTAGTTGACGTACGTGAAGTGCACATCTCATGTACCTATACAGAGATCAATATAAATGCCTGTTACCTTTGCTGGAGCTTAAAGAAGCAGACATAGGTCTGTGCCTGGTGCTTGACCAGGCAGGTGTGCAGTGCTGGCTGTTCTCTCCCTGGAACCTGCAGTGGGGTAGAAGGTCTTTAATGGCTTAGCCATTGTTTGCTTTTGTTCCCCTCTGTCTCTTTAAGGATTGATCTTTTCAAACTCAAAATTCCTGCACTTAATTAGGAGGTATCTACCTGGTCTTAGGCAGGCAGATGCAAATGAGCTCTCCCCATGCTCTTAGCCCGTTGGACATAAGCTCTGTGGCAACCTGGGAGCAGCTGCACTGTTCCTCTGGCTCGGAGCCTCAGTGGCTCTGGTTTGGAGCTGAGTTGTCTGCTCAGTTTGGAGTGCTGCAAAGCGTGAAGTAGGCACGGTGCCGCCTGCTGGTCTGCAAACCTGGCCTCCTTCGGTGGAAAGTTGTTGATGTTCCTGCAAGCAGCACCTGAGTTCCCAGTCTGCTTAATTAGCAGGCTCTTGAGGGAGACCCCTCTGGGGGAAAAAGACGTCCTCTTAAAATGGACTGACACAGTGGTCTTGCTCATGTGAAATAGCAGGTAGTGGCTTGGTCAACAGTGCTCTTGGTTTGGTGTGTATCCCAGCTGTTGTCGGTGACCTCTTCAAATGTAACTTAAAGGAGATCGATGAAGCTGGTAAACTGCAGAGGTGAGCTGAGCAAACAGTGCTGTCAGCTAGGGCCGTCCCGCTGAAGCTGGCTGGCTAAAGGGACAGAGCTTCCATGGCTGTGGTGAGCAGTCTGGCTGTGGGCTGCATGCCTCTGGCACCTGCTGCAGCACAGGAGGGCCCCACGCAGAGCAGCCCCACGTGTTTGTGCCTCGCTCATAAGGCAGAACAAAGTGGATGTGGCGTGGGTGTAGTATGCCTTGTGAGAGGATGATGGCAAGGGCAGAAGTCATGTTTCATGTTGGACTAGACTTACTGCTGTGTTCCTGCTAAGATTTTGAACAGGCTGTGGAGTATCTGGCTGTCCTTGTTTTGCTGCAGACAGCTGAGCACCCTTTGCCATGATAATACAGAGAAGCAAATGGAAGGATGGTTGGAAATTGGCTACGTCAGTGATGCTCTGCGAAAGGGAGGCATGGCTGTAGGGCTATGGAAATACTGCTGATTAAGTAATAATCAGCTTTTGAAAGAAATGTGTTTAGGAGAGTGAGGAGACTGATGAAAAAGACCACAGAAAACATCAAAGGTTTGACAGTAATGACTTTTTTCAGTCTTTCCAGAATGTTGTGCTAAGCAACGTGACATTTCTAAACCAGAGAGGTGTTAAACCGTACGCTTGTATGCTTACCAGTGTTTTTGCCGTCCCTGACCCAGATTCCCTGCAGCATCACGTTCACAGCACCTGGAAAACTTGATCATCCCCAAGCATGCCTGTGTTGCGGAGTAAGCTTGGGTGGTACACGGAAGCACTAGGTTAGCAGGTACTGCTATTCCCTTTAGGTTTGGGTGTGTTTTGTTCCTGACTAGCTGATCGAGGGAGTAGAGACTTGCTGTATGGACATCTGCTACTTGGGCTAACTGTGTACCTTGTTACTGAAGCATTTTATTCTTAAGATGATTTGCTTAGCATGTTTTGGATTTCCAGTACATTTTCAAGCAATATGCTTGATTCAGGGTGAGAGGAAAAATAAAGAGAAAATTGCTGGGTAAATGTCTTACGGGGAGGATATTAGGGATATACTGTAGATATAAGTAGGATGAGAAAGATGGAAGACAAATGAGGATAAGGAATAAACTTTGGAGGTAAAGGCATGGTGTGTTAGACTACGAAAAAGTAGATGTTTTTGTTTTTTGTGTTCTGATCACAGAAGACGGATTCCTATAAATCACAGCTTCAGGGTATGTGGTGCAACGAGTGGAGGCGTGGTGTCTAGTTCTGGCTAATGCATTTATGCTTTCTAAAGGATGTTTTTCTTACCTCTCTCAAATACTTTGTACAATGATATGGTGATTGGAAGGCTTTTTTTTCCTCCCCTTGATTTCAGCTTATGGGAATCAAATCTAATTTTTTAGCTGTGAGTGCTTTCATCTAATCAAAAACAGTTTTCCCATCCCACACTTTAATATTTGAAAGGCAGTATGAAAAGGGGGGATTTATGACTGGGTATGATTTGCAGAGGTTCCTATTTCTCTGTTCAAAAAGGGCTGCCCACTAGCAGCTCCTGTGCTGAGATGGAGTTACTTTTTCCAGTTGAAATTATGCTTTAATTGGATTCTGTTAGAGGACCTTGGGAAGCATTTTTTTTTCCTGTTGTTCAAGGTCTTCAGTATCTTAGCAAGTACTGTATAAGCTGTATTGCAGAACTGTGACAACCATCGAGCAATTAATTACTTTGAGGAAGTCAGAAGAATTCTAAACTAACAGTTGTCAGCAACACTGCTTCGGGAGATTTTCCTCTTCAACCCGGTTTTGTTCTTGAAAAGTTTGCTAGGCAACTCGCTCTTTTCATGTGTCTTGGCTGTCTCCAGTTGGGCTAGGACAGGAACCAAACCCCGGTTCATGATGAGCCGGAATCGGTGTAGGTGTAGTCTCTTGTGCCTTTGGTGGCTGAAGGAAGGTGTAGTTGAGTGTTCATGAGAAAACATCTCCAGCAGCTGCTGCTCTTCCTTCTCTAGTGATCAGTGAGGAAATGCTGTTGTGATCAGCCCTGCTAAGCAGAGGGCCAGATGGATTCCCCTGGCTGCCAGCTCGGGGCTCCCTTCTGCTCCAGCTGCACCTCAAGAGTGCCCCTGAGCCCTCCCAAGCCCCAGAATTGTCTGGGAGCTGGCAGTGGGGTTGGGGTCACAGACACTTGTTTGTGCAGGGAGGACCTGATGAGAAAGTCAGGAAGCAGAAGTGCTGGCAGCCCAAGGCCTGATGGAAGGCAGTCAGGAGCAGTTGTGGATTAATGGGCTTAAATGCTTTGTGACTGTTTTCTGCAGATGTTAGAGAATCTCTTACTTTGTAGTCTAGAAATGTGGTGTCTGCTCCTCTGCCCTGTCACGGTAGGGGGTTAATGAAGGTGAGCAGAAACCAGGGCGGGTGGAGTATTTACACTGATATGCTTCTGCTGCTTCAGTGCCCATCAGTGAAGTAGTTGACTGCTTCCTTATATTTTTTTTTCTACATTTTTCTGTGCTGTTCTTAGTTTATTAAGATGTTTTAAAGTAAGCTTTTATTTCTATCCATTTTTGTAATGGGATGTCTTAACCGATCTGCTGTATTTACTGCAAAAAACAGCTGTTGAACATACATCACAAATTCCTCTATCTTTCTTTGTGTATTCGCAGCATACTTGCATGTCACTACTTCTGTACTGTTTTACTGCTTTTGCTCCTTGTATTGCTTCTGACAGCTTTGGGTGTTTTGGAAAAGTAAATAATCCCAATGTCAGTTTATGTATATATATTTTTTTCTGCTGTTCAGTGACAGCAGGTTGACTGAGAAGATGAAAAAACAACTGTTGCAACCTCTTCTTTTTGTCATCACAGGTGGCGACAGACAAGGTTGCAGGGAAGCTGAGCTCTACTCTCTCATGGGTGAAGAACACCGTATCGCACACAGTCAGTCAAATGGCCAGTCAGGTGGCAAGTCCATCTGCCTCCTTGCACACTACATCCTCTTCTACCACTCTGTCGACGCCTGCGTTATCGCCATCCTCACCAACACAACTGAGTCCAGACGACTTAGAATTACTGGCTAAACTTGAGGAACAGAACAGGTGAATGGAAAACACCTTGGTCTTCAGGATATAGTAATTTAGACTAAAATTGGGTTGTTGCAGTTTCAGTGGAGACTGTTAAAGGAGGTTAGGTAAAAACTTCATGGCAGAACACCTTCATTTCAAGGCCCCTATGTTAAAGAATTGATGTTCTTGAGATATGTGTTTTAGATGCTCTGTTTTTGTGGAATGCTCAAGGGTGTCTTTCTCTTCCAGTCTTACAGGAGTGTTTATAACATCCTCTTATCTGAAGAACTTACACTGGAGCCACATGGCCTTCAGTATTCAATTTAAAATAGAGTATCATAGTGTTGAGACTTTTGTATAAACTCACCTTCTTAAATAAAAATGTTAGCTTTTTGAAATGTGAAAGACCTCAGAATCCCATTGTTTTCTTGCTTTCCACTATACAATTGTGCTCACGTTTAGCCTTTAGCATGTTACTTGTTTACAGGTTTACCTGGAGTAAAATTTAATTTCTAAAGTTGGAAACATTAGAAAAGCAGAGGCTGCTTTTCTGCTACTTACACAGTTTAAGGGCTCGAGCAAAATTTTTCAGTTTGTGTTCTGTAATCTAGTCTGTGGATCAGGATATCTAGTACAGGTACAGCTAATAGAGGAGGCTTTGCATCTTCTCCAACGTTGTGTGGCTGGAGACAGTGTTCAACCATCTGTTATTTGCAAGAAATAATAGTTGCATTCTGCTGGTATGCTAACGGTGACTGGTGCACAATACCTTAATATCACGAAAGGTAAATCTGAGTCTTTCTTGTTCTTCTGGACTTTTTCTTTGCATAGGCTGTCATTCTCTTTGCAGGCTTTGCATGCTTGTGTATTTATCTACACCATCTGCCTTTCAGATCCAACTTTTGTTTGGATCAGTTCCTATTGACTTGCACAGTCATTGCAAATTGTCACTCATTCAGAAATAATAATAAAATTGGACCATATAATTCCTTAATGCTGACTATCTAGAACCCTTATTTCCACTCTTGAGGCATGATTTTTTAAGTTGTCTGGCCTCTTGTGATGTTTGGTTATATTTGACAAGCATGTTTTAGTAGCCTGTGAGAGGTTGATGGTAAAGGAGAACTTGAGTTCCAATAGCTTTCGGGCTTACTGAAGCTCTATAGCTGTCTGCTGCCTTCCATTGAAGATTGCTGTCCCTTGTGCTTCAGGAAAGTGCAGACTGACAGTTGAGCTCAAACTAGCTTTTGCTCCAGCATCTATTAGCTTGCTGGACTTTGCAGTGAGGCAGCTGTGGTACTTGTGCTTTTCTTCTACTGATTTAGTTGTGAGGGTAGTAACTTTCAGTAGAGGATAAGAGTAACTGGAAGGAGGGGCTAATGCCACTGTGTCTCCTGGCATGTCTTCTCTCATATCCATATTCTGCAGCCTAACAGTAATGCAGTTTACAGGGAAGTTCTTGATGAATTGAAATCAGCTTCTAAACCACCTCATCCTCCTTTCCTTATGGCTTATGGATGGTCACTCCTTTGCGAATGTATTATGTGTAACTTTCATACCATGCTAGTAGCAATTCAAAACTTATTAAAAGAAGAAAACAATGGAGGTAAATAGTTCTTTGAAGAAAGCTAGTTGGCATTTAATCTGAGGTTTTGGGCTCTGTTCAAGACCAAGGGACTAACTTGTATACGAAAAGCAGTAATATCTGTTCTTTGGACCGCTTATCTGTGTTAGGGCATAATGCTCCTGCCTCTAGAGTAGTCATATTACACCCTGCAGTTAGACTAGTTTGCTTATTGAAAGCTGCATGTGAACTTGGGCTTGCTAATCTTCAGGTTAGCTTTTTGCATTTAGTAAATATCAAGAAAACTTGTTGGGTTTCATTTTTTTTTTTTTAAGCCAGATCTGTTGTTCAATCCTATATTTAGTCTTTTTTTGTTGTTGTTGATGAATTCTAATCAAAGTCTGGCCTATCACTTTGCATTAAATGTACCTTTTCTTGTGAGACACAATACTTTAAAGCACCAAGTTTTTATTTATTTAATCATGTGAGGTGCGCTGTAGTTTAGGAACGCTTTGAATCTGCATTTTAGCACAGTGACGCTTTGACAAGGAATTGTACTCTGAACGCTGGGAAGTTCTTTCTGCTTAATGGAAGAATAGCTGGTGATGGATAACTTTAAAGGTTTCATTTCCATTGACTTTCATATGAATAAGAAGAATTTGAATTGTTTAAACAAGTTAGAAACTGGAAGAACTCAAACTGTATTAAGTTATGAAGGTATCAAGGATTCTATAATCCAATTATACTGAAAGCCTCAGAATAGTGAGGTAGCTCAGTCCAGAGTCCTGTTAGAGTTGTTTGGCATTAGTAAATCATTTATGAAGTTTTAGGTGAAAGAAAACAGTCACTGAACACCACGGAACTTGCATGCTACTTGCTTTATAACAAGTTTCCCGTTTTTAAATCTATGGACAAATTGTTATAAGTTACTTTCTCATAGAATCAAACTATTTCAAGATTTTTTTTTTTAATAAAGTGAGAAAGCTTTATTAATTGAGTAATTAAGTAAGCAGACACAAGCAAAACAGCGCTGGGCGGCCGGGGAGTCTCAGCTCCACCCACGGCGCGCGCTGGAGTGACAAACTATTTCATATTTGTACAGCAGAACACTGAATATTCAATTAATGCCTATACATATTCATTACCCAATCCCGCCTTCTCTCGCTTCGTATGCTGATTAGCTTATCAGTCCTTTGCGCTTGCGCAGATTCTTCCAAGAATTGTGGGCAGGGGTCTTTGGGACGTGGGCAGTGGTCTTTGGAAGGAAGGCCGTAGGTCTTCCTCGCAGTGTATTTTTCATCTTTGGCCTGGAATGTAGTGATTTGACAGGCTTGCAGTTTCTTTATCGGCCTGAGCTAGTTTATGTTCTTGTTGTCCATTTGTTTTTCTTTCTGCCTGGGACGTGATGGTCTGGCAAGCCTCTGCAACCAGTCTCCACACATCCTTCGCCTCCTGGCCCCCTTATCCAGGTAAGGTCAAATTACTGAAAACTGGCATAACTTTTATCAGAAGCTGTGAAAACTGAAAGTAACTAGTCAGAGCCTTTTACAGTTATAAGGTTTTTTTGTAATTGGATTTATAATCATAATGCTTCTTCTGTGCTTGTTTTTCCTCTGTCATTACTTTGATCTTTTGATACTGGCCCAGACTGGTAAAGGAATTCCAAACTACGTTTTCATTTCTCATCAGTATAAATCAGGTTTCTAAATGTTTTTGATTTTTTTTTTCCTCAAAACGAGATTTTTCTGCATTGTCTTAATATGAACTAAATTGAAATCAATTGTGGGAAAAAAACTTGAAGCTTGTTTGAAGGCCATACTATTTAACCTTTCTCTAAATAATGAAGTACTTCTGCAGAGACTGTACTTGTTATTTTCATTAATGAAAATACACACATTTTTCCTAATTTGCATAAGAAAATAGGTGAAGGCTAGGTGCAGGGAAAGGTAATGTAAATAACTCCACCTTAGTCAAGAGGTTGAATTGTAGGTACTCCAAAACTTGTGTAGAAGGGCTGTAACTTAACAAATATCTAAAACCTGACTTGACCTTGCTAAAATACTGAAAGGTTTTTAGATTTTGTGCAGATGCATGAGAAATTAATCAATCAAATCTGTCTGCTTTACAGATGTTAGAATTGGAAGTTCGAGCACAAATAAAACTGATATAGCACAACCCGTTTTTTCAAGTTACTCTGAAATTCTTGCTCTTAGCTTACATGTGGTCTAAAAAAAAAAAACAAAACTTCCCCCCGCTTATGGGGCTCAGTATGAGTTGAGGATAAACAGAGCAGCAGGCCTTTTTGCCATGGATCCCCATCTGTCTCTATCTCCTTGCAAAATTGATGGTCGTAGCAGCCAGCTAGCAGGGAAATCCGTGAATTGTTCTTCTTCCACAGCAGAAGCACTGAGGTTGCGTCTTCCCTGTAGGAGGCAGCACAGGTCAGTGCCCTGAAGTCGGTAGGAACCTGTTCAGCACTTGGCACATCTTTAATATACCTTGCTACCTGATGATCAGAGAAGTTCTCATGTCTGAGCTCCAGGCTTTAATTACCTGTTCATTAGCTGTACTAACAGCTGTTGTTGCCTGGTTCATATTCTTTAGGTCTGAGACTTCTCTCATGCACTTACAAAACACCATGTTAATTCGAACAGTTATCAGCAAACTTCAGGCATTCCAAAATTGCTTTGAGTTTTAATTATTCTGTCTGTATTTACATTGCCATTAAAAATGTAATGGCAATACTGTAATGGGTAAACGGGTGGCTTTTTTGCAGGCTTCTTTTGTCTTTGCTTTAAAATTACTGTCTTTTCTAGGACTCTTGACATTTGACACTATTGTTAGGATATTGAGTAAGGCTATTTAACTTGCTTGTGTTCGTGTTCTCTTTGTCAGAGAGGTGCATGAGAGCCCTATTTTTTTGGTCTGTTGCTAGTAAAATCAAATCCTCTTGCTGGTACTTATGCCTTAAAATAAAACTCACCAATATTTCCTGTAGGACTGTTAATCTCCAGTTGGTAAAAGTGTGAAAGAGTTGGACTTGCAATGCTTTTGTACGTTCTCTAATTTGATCTTTTCACATTTTAAGATCTGGTTCATGAGATCACAAAGAACTTGTATTAAAATCTTACTTCTGCTAGTGCTGATGCATTTTAAGGCATTTTTATCCCTTTCTGGAAAGGCTGCAATGTGAGGTGCTCTTCTGTCTTCAGAATTACTTAAGAACTCAAGAAAAAACAGTAATACTGAGCAGTTATTTTCAAATTTAGTATGGGTGGAAAAACTATACTGCTGAACCTCTGGATGCATTCTTTAAGAGTTTTAAGAACTGGCTTGTAAACAAACTATTAGTAGTGTGATACTGTGATAAGAACATCTAATTTTTTTTTTTTGCATGCTTTATTTGCAGACTCCTGGAAACTGATAGCAAATCCTTGCGATCTGTAAATGGATCAAGAAGAAATAGTGGATCTTCTCTTGTATCTAGCTCATCAGCTTCTAGCAATCTCAGCCATCTTGAAGAAGACTCGTGGATCCTGTGGGGGAGGATTGTGAATGAATGGGAAGATGTACGGAAAAAGAAAGAAAAGCAAGTTAAGGTAGTAGCTGGACAGCTTTTGTAGGATGTATTTTTAATGTGATATAAGTGATAGCTTTTTATTTTCCTGTTGGCTTTATTATGTTAGATAAATATGTGATAGAAGCTTCTGATTAATTCTGCTTCGATTCCTAAGCCTTTGTGCTTCCTACATAACTATTACTAGGCTTTAGTTTTGCCTAGCACATGTTTTATTGAAATTAGATGCATACCAGAGATTTCAGCATACTTGTAATGAGAGATTTCCTTGAACACAGGGGAGTTATACTACGTGTTCTCAAAATGGGGTTACCTACTTAGTCATACAACGGCTGGATGCTATGATTATTTTCCCACTGAACAGCCATCTCTTTAAAAACATTGTTACTAAAGGACTTAATTCTACTATATGAAGATCTGATAGGAACTTAGTTTCATTGTGCGTGCCAAGTAACTTGACCCCAGGGATGACCTTAAGTGGAAGAACACGTAGTTTCTGAACTCTGACTGGACCAGACAAATTGTGACCAGTGTGTGTCTAGTCTGGGTCAGTTGTGGGTTCATGCAGCAGCAGAATTCAGTTATACTTCAAATTCAAGCTTAAAAGCATCTAAGGCATTTAACACATCTGTGTTTCAGAAGCAGCAAGTACAGCAGCGTGGGATTTTTGTTCGTAGGCAGTCTGTTCTGCTTTGGTTCTTTACTGGCTGTAGTCAGCAGTTTTATGTGCAGAATACAAATTTCAAGGTCTTTTGAGCAGTTTGAAGTGTGTGTGTGAATAGGTTGTGGGAAGGCAGAACAATGGGCTAAAGCAAAGTATCTTTTATGTGAAGCAGTTGTGAAGAAAGAACATAGAGAGGAAACAAAGGATGAAAATGAATTCAAGACTTTCTGCTTGCATAGGGAAAAGAGTTTCTGGAAAGGTGTTCCCAAAATGCCATGAAAAGAAGGCCACATGAACCTTGCAAAAAAAAAAAAAGCACAAGTGGGATGATAATAAGCAGATCTGGTTGGATAGAGTTCAGTGTTTGAACTGCCTGCATGTGGACATTTCAAAGTGTCATGTGTCACTCACTTTTACTGCTGGTCAAGTATCATTTAGGGAGTGTTTGACTAACTTTTACTAAATATTTAAGTATATTGAAGTGAGTTATTTAACAAGCAGTGAAGAATTCTCAGGTGTGTTTTTGTGTTATGTGTTTGTCAAAAGTCAACCTAAGCTTTGTTATCCTGCAATTAAAATGGAATATGGGAACATCCATACCTTTTTCAGAATGATACTAGTAGGTATGATTTTTAGCAGCATAGCCATCTCTTTGTTTTGACTATGAAACCTAGTCTGAAGTTATTAGATACCTAGTAAGTTCCTGAAGCTTTAGGCATAGGTGCATATACCTTCTTGTGTATGTGGTAAGTTCCATTTGTGTGTCTTCATTCTGCTTTGGAACACCCTTCCTGTTTATGGGGAGATTCTGAAAGAAGACACAAGAAGTCCTGAATTACAGTATGCATAATACTACGTAAAATAACGTCATCTTAGTGATAGTTAGTAGGTGTATTCCTGCAGTTCCTCTAGGAATGATGAAGGTACTGACCTTGTAATTTTTGTCAAGCAGGTACACGGTGACTTCAGGCAAGGGACCACTTGCTAATGCTTTGTTTTCATTTTTAGCCTTTGAGTCTTTAGATGACTCGTCTGTAATCTAATAGTGTGTTGTGTTGTTGAAATAATAGCTAGAGACAGATGTGGAAAGCTGATGTGTTAGGCTTGTCTTGGAGATGTAGGAAATAATATAGGGTATCACAGTTGTGTCATACATTGGACAAATAGTTGAAGTGACATTACTAGGATGGTTCTGAAAATGGCTGGATATCTTGTGGATGTTAGAAAGCTGAGGTCAGTGATGTAAAGCTCCTGTGGAAGAGTTCAAGTTTAATAAGTGATTAAAAGCAGAAGTGTCTCTGAAAGTATCACTGTTGAATTAACTAATCTTTCTGTCTTGGTATCTTCCTACTTGGAGAAGTAGGAAAAATACTTAGATAAACAGGAAAAGGAGGAAGCTTTGCCCAATAGATGACTGGCTTCAGAATAAATACTAGTGAGCCAAATAAACTATCATGTAGGAGACAGCGTACTCGATAACAGTTTGTAAGGTTTAAAACAAAGGAACCTTCTGGTCTTGAAGAGGGGGTCTTCTAGGTCAGATTGATCCTGGTTGCAGAAAGTACTACTAAGTCTGTAAACTTCCTGACTCATACTTTTTTCATCAATTTTTTCAGATCAAGCAACAAGACTACTTCCTACTTGTGCTTTCTGAAAAGACAAGTACCAAACTTGGAATCTGGTTCTCAGATCTATTTATCTGAGAAGGTTTGAGTTGTATGATACTTAGCTGGTGGTTTTTTTTTTTTGGAATGTAAAGCTAGTTCAGTACACGTGAACTTAATGTCTTCTTGGTACAGTGCCAGAAAATAAATTTAAATACTTTCTTAAAACAAAAGAACTTGGAAATACTGGCACACCAGTGGAATTAGATGCATCTGTCAAGTGTGTTAAATAGCTTCCAATAGTAGTATTGTGCTATTTTTTTCTGATTGCCTATGTTGTGGTTAGTTCCACTTTATTGTTTACTTGTATTTGGAATTATTTTTTTACCAGTAATTTCTTGTATCTTAAACTACAAATATAATTAAGAGTGTTGTCTTCAGTAGTATTTTGTGAAAAATAACTATTAAATTCTGGGAGTTCTTTTAAAAAAGTATATTTTTAATATTCAGGTTTTTGAAGTAGCTTATGGGGAAAGGGGAAGAACTACATTTATTAGCTAATTTAGACACTTAAAATGATGTGACTCACTTTAGTTAGCTGCCAGTAATCTATCAGGCTACAACAGAGGCTTACACTTCATGAACTATGTGATTGGTTTGTGACATGTTGAGAACATTTTCTTGTTTTGAGGAAATTAATTTCTTGAAATGTTATGCTCTTTAGGCTTACACTTATTTTCAGGAAATAGTAATTTTGTGTCCTTCTTCATGCTTTAGGAGCTTGTTCGAAAAGGGATACCTCATCATTTCAGAGCAATTGTTTGGCAACTGTTATGCAGTGCTCAAAGCATGCCAATAAAGGATCAGTATTCAGAGCTTTTAAAGATGACATCTCCGTGTGAGAAACTAATAAGAAGGGATATTGCTAGAACATACCCTGAACACGATTTTTTTAAAGAGAAAGACAGCCTTGGACAGGAGGTTTTGTTTAATGTAATGAAGGTAAGACAGTATTTCAGTCGTTGAAAATACTTTAATATGAATATGTGTAGAAGTTTGGAAATAATTTGCACTGTAGTAACTGAACTTGTGTCAGTTACGTGTTCTAGTCTTTTAAACTAGTTCTACTTACCAAATTATATTCCAGTTTCAAAGATAGCTTTGAAATATGTCTATAGTTAAATATTTTTTAAAAGATTTAAAACAATTGCCTACTAAACGTACATTAAACCAATCACAGGATTACTGCTGAGACTATAATAAAGTGTACTGTGAAGCAAGGTAAACAGCGTTGACAGTGAGAACACTGTAAATCAGAACTAGCACTCAGTTAAGTGTTTCCGTTTTAAGTGTTTTGTAGTAGAAAATGGCAGATGCAGGCTAACATGCAGCACCTAGTGCCTAAGCACAAAATGAGAACACAAAAACTAAGTTGTTGTATTGCCTCCATTGTACCAGAGCTTAAATTTTGAAAGACTTTTTTCCATAGCACGGTTTTTACAGAAAAGTTAGCAGGTTTCTAAGTCATAGTAACTTCTGTAATTCCAAGATGAAGATGCAGCATGCATGGAAACAATACATTTCTTCCACCTGTAAATAAAACTTCATTCTTTTTTTCTGAAAAGAACTAGTGTTTCTTTGTCAGGTCTCCTGTAGAAGTGGTAACGCTGTACAGTTTGTATGCCAGTTCTCTCTTACCTTCTTACACCTGGCAAATTAATGTAGCTGAAAACTGCAAGCTTTTTTTAGGTGTGCTTTAGTTTGTGCTTTCAAGGCCATCAGAGAGCAAAGTTCATATTCCTTCATAGCTGCAGGTAGCAACTAAATACCTGACCAAAACTTCTGAATAGAATGTCTATCCTCTTTGGATTTAGGAGAGGAAGATCAAGTTATTAGCAAAATAATAGCATGAGCTATTACTTAATTCCACTAATAATGAGACTTTAATTGTTCAGAGTCTTAAAACTTTATTTTGTAGGCTTATTCTTTGGTGGATCGTGAAGTTGGATACTGTCAAGGAAGCGCTTTTATAGTTGGATTACTGCTTATGCAGGTAAACATGGTGTTAAAATGTGAAACTTAAAATCCTAGCTAGAATGCATCATTGTGGTGGTTTGAGGGTTTTTTTAGTTTTTTTAAATAATTTGTTACAATATAGTTGTTAAGGGCTGTCACTTACTTTGTGAATTAAATGAGACTTACTCTCTGTAGTCTTGTCTTACCCAGAAAAGTAGTATCTTCTTGGTAAAGAGAATATACTTATTTCCCAGAGCTAAGATAAGATTGCAGAATGTTGTTTAAGATATTAATGAAATTCTCACTTTCATTTCTGTTACATGGAACCTCCTCTAAGTTCAAATTAAATCACAAATTTTATAATCCTCAAGTTGCATTTTGCTTTATAAGCTAGGGTATATTATAAGGAATTTGCAAACCTCTGTTTCGGTTTAGAAATCACTTGATAGGATTCAGTATATAGAAAAGGATTATTATAGTAATTAGCTATAAATACCTCTTTTACAGGAAAAAAAAAAGAGCAAACACGAAACCCTAAACCCTCTCCATCACCCACTCTATCCTTACACTTTTCCTGAGTTTTTACTGTGTTTTGTTTTAATATAGATGCCAGAAGAAGAGGCGTTTTGCGTGTTTGTGAAATTAATGCAAGATTACAGACTACGAGAACTCTTTAAACCAAGCATGGCTGAACTGGGCCTTTGTATGTACCAGTTTGAATGCATGATTCAGGTACATACAGAAATCTATTGGACTTCCTTTTCAGTAACTAGTCATAATGGACTTGGAAATTACAGTGAAAGAGCAGGCATGTCTGACTAATAAGCTCTTCTCTGCCAGTAGCTGGTTTCAGGACTTCAGGAGTATATCCATGTGGCTATATGATGTACTTCTTAAACTTTGGCAGACTCTGACTGGTTTTAAATGTTGAAGCATGAGGATTTGTGGTGCTGTATTTCAGCCATGTGAATATTTAATCCTTTTTGGATTTGAATTTCAAAATTCATGTCTTCATAGTCAATTTATAGCCATTAAAAAAAAAAAAAGGCTGACAAAGGAAAATAGGCTTGTGTTTTGTAATGTTTCCTAACATGAGGGTGTCACATAGTGAATGATAAGACATAGGGATCTGGCTATACCCCAGATCTCTCCAGCTCTTTCTGTAGCCTAGCCCATTCTAAGTGTGATTTAAGGATTTAGAAATTTGTGACTATTAGGATCAGGAAGTGTTCTTGTAATCTGTACTGCGTAGTGCAGAAATGCTGTAGAACATTCTATACTGGGACTCTTTGGTTGAATTGTATATTTTTTCATAATGTTATCTTTTCACATCCATATCAAATAACACTTCCGGTTGTGTGTTTTATATAGCTGTTGCCTGTGCTAAATAAGTTACCTTTTTTTCTTGTATCTGTCAAAACAATGTGCACAATAAAAACTACTGGCAAAAGCTTAACAGATATTTTTTTCCTCATTTTCTTTTCTAGGAGCATCTTCCAGAGCTTTATGTGCACTTTCAGTCTCAGAGTTTCCACACTTCTATGTATGCATCATCATGGTTTTTAACTATATTTCTTACAACTTTTCCACTACCAATTGCAACAAGAATATTTGATATCTTTATGTCTGAGGTAACTACTCAATACTCGCATGCTCCATTTCAAGAGTAGATATTAAAAGTCATTTGGGTAGCAGGATGAATTCCATTCTGATGGGCAAATCTCAAGTACCCTTGTTTTTCAGGCCTTATTCTTAACAGATTGTTTTGTAGGGGAAGATTTTTGTGCACATAGCTTCTCAGGGAAGAGCAACTACATTTTTAAATGTAGATACTGTATGCAACTTTGTACTCTAAGCCTGTTGAAGAATTACTCTGTTTTCCAGAAGTTCTGGATGCCATTCAATGGTATCATACAACAGGGACATCAGTTTTCCAGTATTTTGGGATAGAAAGTAATTCTGTTTTCAGGCCAAAGTTAAAGTTCCATGGGGATAAGGAGATCCATGGGGATAAGGAGATCAGGAAGAAGAAATGTTGGCAAAACCATTGCACAGAAAATGACAAGTAGCCAAAGGAATTTATAAAATTAATCACTAGCATTGTTAGTATAACATTGAAAGCATATTTAGAGGTAGAGCTTTGAGTAGTTGTAATTAGTAACAAACCAAAGCTTATGATCTGTTTATCAGCCTTCCTCTGCGATATTTTAAGAAAATATTAAGTCAAAAGTGGATCCTCTTAGCTGATACTCTCCATATAGTGTGTTTGACATTCCTGAGTTGGGTATTCCTATGCATCTCTTTAAATAGATGCAGTTTATCACATGAAATTAAAACATCCTTTTTTGAGAAGTACCTATCTCTTGTTCCTTTTTTCATCTTCTTCCACAAGATACGTGAGCTTTATCAAAAGTATAAAACACGAAGAACAACTATCATTCAAGATATTTTTACTTCAGCCCTAGCCTCTCTGAGGAGAATCTGACATCAGGACAAGTAGCCTGACTACTTGTTCTTTGTACAAAAAAGGAACTTGGGACCAATTTGTTATTTAGAGATTTTTTGATTTCCACCTTTCTTATTTAGGAAACTGGATGAGCTTTCCAATGTTAGTAAATAGGATAATTAAATAATAGAATCATCCTATGTTGTTGACAATGCCATGAATAATAGTTGGTTATTTTTAACTTCTGTTTTCAGGGTTTAGAGATTGTATTTCGCGTAGGTTTAGCTCTACTTCAGATGAACCAAGCAGAATTACTGCAACTTGACATGGAAGGAATGTTACAGGTAAGCTAAGGTTGATATAACTGTAAGAGATGCTTGAAATGTGTAGTGTGTTTATATTTCCTTGCATCTACTAACTGTATGTAATCTTGTGCTCTGATTGCTTTTAGCACTTTCAAAAGGTCATTCCACATCAGTTTGACAGTGGTCCAGACAAATTAATCCAAGCATCCTATCAAGTCAAATACAATGCAAAAAAGATGAAAAAGTAGGTATAATATTGTGAGAAAAGACTGCTATTGCTTAGGGTTACTGTTTGTTTGTTTCTTTAAAGCTAGTTGTTCAGTACTTCACTTTGAATTTTCCATGTTTAAATTTTTGGGAACTTTATTACTGTAAGCAGTTAGAACTGAAGTTCTGTTTGCAAGAGAATAATTCTAAAGCAACTTTTGCTATTTTTCTTGAACGTAATAATTATATCTCACTTAACCTAAAAATCTTGTTGAGGAAAGCTGTAGGTTATGGAAAACCATGGAACTTCTGTAAACAGGATTCGAATAGAAAAAGCAGCGTGGTGTAGGATACGTGTTTTCTTTTTTCTTGTGAGGGTGAAGTAGGGGGAGGTATTTTAAACTTAAGAACTTTAGGCCAGATCATAATAAGGTTTTTAGTTTACACAATGTGTACTCAAGATTATTGCTGTTTAAAATACAAGTTGATTAAATTTTGCAACACCATTGATTGTAAGATAATCTTGGTTCTGAGTCTGAAATTCTGAGCGTGCTGCTACCTTTTTTTTAAGGTTAGTTGCATGTCTTTACTTTTCTGCCTTCTGTAACAAGCCAGTTTGCATTCTTCGTGCTTTTCTGGGGTTACATTTGGCAATTCTTCTGTTCTTAAGCTGGGCCTTTTATTGCAGTGCAAGAACAGCAGAAGTACAGATTTGTGCCAGAGTCTTTCAAAATAAATTTGCCAATTCTTCTGTCAGCAGTCCATGATCAGTACTGTGGAGTGAGCAGTCAGTGTTCTTTAAAACAGAAGTAGTAACAAAGCTTTCAGGAAAAATGCTTTCTGTGAAAGCCAATACTTCTCACTTCAAAGTCATCCCTAATAAAAAAAAAGTGAAAATGAGGTTTGTTGGAGAGGGAACAAAACTGTTTTGTATATTTAATTTTTTTTGCTCGTATCTCTTTACATCCTGCTGTTTTCCAGGTTTTCCTAGCTCTGTTTTTTTTAGCTCAATGTATTGAATTGATTGTATAACTGCACTGAATAGTTGTTATAGTTCCAAACCACTGTCACTGAAAATGTGTTATCAAAATTATACATGGAAGCACCTGCACTTCAAAGTGCAGGTTCACAGTATGCCTACAGAAGTCTTTGTGTTTAAACAAGTTTAATGTCCAATCCAAGTATTCACAGGAGGAATGTATTGGCAACTTTTAAGCAGTTGTCTAAACAGAGGAAATCATCAACCTCTCTCTGCTCTACTGTTGCTTGTTAGCTATTAGACCAATTAGTTGTCTGATTTTTTTTCTAACCATCCTTTACAATTTCCAATTTTTAGGTTAGAGAAGGAATACACTACAATAAAAACAAAAGAAATGGAAGAACAAGTTGAAATTAAAGTAAGAGAGCCTCAACAAATTTGTGAGTCAGCTCTTCTGAGATGTGGGTTACATGTCTGGTCTGTATATCATGGAATCACAGAAAGTTTGGGTTAGAAGGAACTGTTAACATCATCTAGTTCCACCCACCTGCCGTGGCATGGACACCTCCCACTGGTTCAGGTTGCCCAGGGCCCCATCCATCTTGGCCTTGAACACCTCTAGGGATGGGGCATCCACAGCTTCTCTGGGCAACCTGTTCCAGTGCCTCACCACCCTCTGAGTGAATGGCTTCTTCCAAATGTCTTACATAAATCTACTGTCTTTTTAGTTAAAAATTATTACCCCTTTTTCCTGTCCCCTGCTGTTCATTTGGCTTTCAATATCAGTTTTCAAGTTTCTGTGGTTCTTGAGGAAAAATTCAATGACATGTACCTGGGAGCACAGAAATGTTCCATGCTTTTTTGGACAGTTTATCCTAATAAACAGGTAGCAAAGCAGTTAGCACCATTCTTAACCTCCTTCAGGACCTGCTGGAGTAGCTCCTCAAGCCATGTTTTACAGAAAATGCACTAGTAAAATATGCAACTCAGTTCAATTATTAACTTCTGAGACATCTGAGGTAAATAGCTCTCAGTACAAATTCTTACAGATGAAATGTAAGAAAAATTACATAATCATTTTCCTTCCAAGGAGAAGGAGAGATACCTTTGTAGCATCTCATTAACCTGTCCTAGTTCAAGGAGTGTATTTTCATGTCCCTTAACCATGAGAACTGTGTCAGTTTCATTTATGAAGAGGTGAAGTCTAATGGTGTGTGGTTAAACCCTTTGGTTCACCTGTACATCTACTGCTTTCATCTATTGCTGACATAGATAGACACAAATACTTATAATACAACACCTTTTTCTTATCTTTACTCTGTCAAGATGTTTAAACTCACATTTTGAGTTCGTACATGACATAAAAAGGATGTTTCAAAAGGTTGTCTCTACTAATTTTTGTATTGATTTTGATTTTCATAGGCAGATTTTTTTTTAAGTTAACTTGCTTGGCTTTTATCAGACTTTCCATTTATAACTTGAGAAATGCAATTCTGAATTGTTTACATTGCAGAGGTTACGAACTGAGAATAGGCTCCTAAAACAGCGCATTGAAACATTAGAAAAAGTAAGTATGTTAGTGACTAGATCTAATATTTATACTTATATCAATGATAATTGTATTATATGAAATGAGAATCTCCTACCTTTAGCTTTCTATTTTTCCCGCTAATTTATGGTGTTTACTAACAGTGCTTAGTCAAAAGCATGGCAATAACAAAGTAATTAAGGTCAGTGTTTATAAATGTTTATGGTGTCTGATTCTTACTTGACATTGAAGCATGTTTGACATCCAGGTTTTTAGTAGTGGTTTCTTTCGGAACCAAGAAGCATCTGTTCAGAGTACAGAAGACTGCATGAAATAGTGGAATGCTTGGGTAGAGAAGTCTGAGTTTCCTGGGTGTTTTATGTAGGAGCTAAGTGACAAACTTATTAATGGTCAGAGATGAAGATGAGACTGTCATCGCTAGTGAATACAGCAGTAAAGGTGTGTTGTTGCAGCATTCACGTTCAGTACAGGAAATCTGCCATTAATTACTCTTGCACAGTTTTTGAATTGTTGCATAAACTTAAGGTACATGGGAGGTGGAAAGAATACCGCTTTAGGACTTCTCACAGGTTTAGTCTGGAATAGAGTTCTGTTAGCCTTCTTTAACTGGGTATAATTTTGGAGTCAGTATGATAACTGTCTATACACTGCTAATACACAGGCGTTGTTCTCTGATAGCCTCTCTGTTTTGGTATCTGGTGTGCTTCCTGTGACAGGTTGTATCTGAGTCAGTCTGCTCTAGAATGTGAGCATTCTTATTCATCTGAACTGCGAATAGCAACTATCTTTCAGCAAATGAAATTGAATGCTCTTGAGCTGCAAGGAATTGTTCCTGTTTTACAGGGAGGAAAAGAGCAGACTGAACTTAGAGTGAAATAACTGAAAGATGTCACATTTCAGATGTTAAATCCATTGTGGTTTCATGGAGAATCAGTCAGTCTATGCTGAATTATAACTAATTGTGATTTCTGAACTTAATTTTGAAAAGAAAAGATGTCCATAATGAGGATACCTTGTGAAATAAAGCTGTGACCAAAAATACAATTTTATGTCTTCATTTCAAATAATGTCTTCATTTCAAATACTGAAATCTTGATTAAAAATAAGTGAAGAGAGCAAAATTTTAAAAAGTTCAAGACTAGCAATTCGCATTATTGGGTTTGTGGCAAACTTAGAATAGTAAATATCTGTTTTCATGCCTAATATGCAGAGTTTTTTTTATTTTTTTCGATCAGGAACTCGATGATGCACTGTCAAGACACTAGCACTCCTGTAAATTCTGTTTTTAAAGCTTCAGAATTCACTTCCAGACTATCCCAGTCACATTAGAATACTTCAAAATTGAAAAATATTATCTATTAATTATCTTCATCAGAAATTCTTATCAAAGCATCTAAGTCAACGTCATAAAGTGAACAAATATTCAGTTCTTCTGTTGGAAACTTGTTTTTTTAAACTTTCCTCATCCTAACGTACATGATTTAGTTGCAATTTCCTTAGTGTACCATGACAAACATCTTACCTTAAAATGTTACCTTGCTACATGTAAGTAATAGCTCCTATCAGCTAGTTCAGACTTTGTCCTTGGAATTCTTATTAAGATGAAATAAGGTTTAACTGTCTGTGAATAGATGCATTCTGTGATAGAAAATGCAAAAATTGAATGCTTACAGAGTGATAGAGAGGAAATGACTTTCATTAAATGTGTATTTCCCTGGTGGTGCGGGGGCTGGGGAATGTAGTGCTTGTCAACATGCATAAATTCCTTTCTTGCAAAACTTTGGCAAGGGAGGAGAATCTATGAACTGTTTGAGTTACTAATAGAGTTTAGGGGAACAAAATATCAGCTGTCATAGATGAAATTTTCTACTTGTCTGTCAGTTGCACCATTTAATTTCCCTGCTTCATCTTGATGAAAGCATTAGTTCTGCATGAATGTCTCAGCACTTAGTGGAGATGCCCTTGTGCTCAGATTATGCCTTCCTTTCTCAATGTGGACGGACCACAGAGCAAGTCTTGCATTCATCTGTTAGATCATATCAGATAACTCTTCTTAATTAAGAAAGCAAGCCATTCAGATAAAAGTAACCAGACTCCTGTAAGTGAATTCTAAGTGTTTCACAGGTCGACTTTGAGACCTTCTTACATCAAAGACCGCCTGGTACAATCTATTGCAGAAAGGCTCCTTCCTGTGACTTTCAGGCTGAGATGCCTGAATTTTTATGAAGAGTTCTTTTCCTTGTAAAAAGAAGTTGCCAGTATAGGAAATGGGTAGAATTTGGGCATTTTCTTTCTTTACTCACTGTTTTGTCACTATTGTCACTTCTTTTTTTTTTTTCTTTTCCTTATTCCTATTTGGATTTTTCCTTTGTAGGAAAGTGCTTCCTTGGCAGATAGATTGATACAGGTATAGTCTTTTAGTCTTCTACTGTATGACTCTTTTTCTACGCTCAAAAAACCCCAGCAAGCTGCTTTAATGCATGCATATTAGCATGCTGTGCTCTATCCGTGCCTTGATGATTTGGAATAAATATATAGCTAATCTCTTGTTTAATATACTAAAAACATAAAAACCCAATACCTGCACGTTATAATATTCTTTCTAACCTAATATACTTCCGGTACAAATTCTTGTTTCAAATGGATTGAGATGTATTAACACTAAAACTGAATATTGCAAACTTAAATCTGTGCACGTACTACTGAGTAATATTGCATGAAAGGAATTTTATTGAATGCAGGTACACAATTGTGCTTGCTAAAAAGATACAGAACTTTACAATAGTCTTAAAACAGCTGCTTAGTACTGCCTTGTCCAAAAAATTCTACCAATTCTATGCTGTTTGCAAAACCAATCTGATGAAACGAGCAGCTGAGTGTCACAGCGGTCTTGGATTTGTCCTCAATTGCTTAAAATAAATTATGTCATAAGGGACAAGTGACAAGGGCCCAGGAGGCTGAGGAAAACTACCTCATAAAACGGGAGCTGGCCACCATCAAACAGCAGAGTGATGAGGCCATTACTAAACTGGAGCAAGCTGAGAATACCATCAGGGAGCTCCAGCACCAGCAGCAATGGGTAAGGAGCCTGGCAGCACATCATCTCATGTTTTTCATTCACCTGTTTGCTTTTCCTTGTCATGACGTGGTCTCTGTGCTGTTCTTATAAATGCTTGTGTATTGTGATTTGTCTTCATAAAAACTACACTAATTGGACTACGTGATATTTTGGTCTCTTACTGTGAGATGATGGAATTTATAACCCTAGGTAAATGCAAGTTATTAAAAAAAAAATATAAAGAGCAAAGCCCAAGCCAACACATAACCTCTTCGTAGCTCCTAATGCTAAAAATCTAGCCATTGCGAATTGTGTTGCTCTGAATACCCAGATAGGAGTTGATAATGCCATTGCCTGGCTTCTCATTTAAGTTGGTCCATTCCATGTTGATGCTTCTTCTGGGTACATGCATTTTTATTTTTTTTTCTGGCATGGTTAAATTTATTTCTTGCAAAACAAACAGAAAAGTATCATCCCTTGGTTTGGGGACAGACTTCATTAGAAAGTGTGGGTTTAGGTGAAGATAGAGCAGGAAAATAACTGCCTGTTAGCAGCCATATGTAGTAAGTAGTGTGTTTGTACGTACTGCATGTTCTAGGTTGTATAACGTGCGAGACTTCAGACTGTTACTGTGCAACTTAACTTTCCCTAAGCCACCTATGCTTGGTATCTGAGAGAGAGAAAAACAGTTTATGCAGTCTTTCTGAATAAACTGCGTGTTTGCAGTGTTGATGCAAATATGCTCATGCTGCTTCAGGTAAGTGGTATCTAAGTACTTGTCTAAAGCCCTGGCTGCTTTAGGTGTATGAAATGCAATTTCATGGAACTACAGCATACTGTAGCTGCTTACCAAATCCCTTATGGTCAGTACAGCAGTCTCTTTGCATATCCTGCACCAAAACACTAGAAATACTCGTCCTCCCTCCTGGGAGATAGAGAACAGATTTAATATTAGACCGAAAGACATTGTAACTTAAACTAATTCCTGTAATGCTGTATTTATTAGCCCTGTTTAATGCAGTTCAGTGTATAAGTGATGCAGCTTTTGGAGTAGTTTCAGGGAGTTACAACTGGGTTGTGACTCTGTAATGTGTAATGCTGATTTCTACTTAATTTCAGCAAATTCTTCTTGAGGAAAAAGTATGAAGAAATTGACTGAGGAAGTTGGGGATATTCTAGTAATGTTTTGCAAAGTTTTAGATATTCTATTTCATTTGTGAGATTATAAAACATGTTTATAGACTGGCTTGGGTTTTTAACTGTTTAAATATGATATTCTAAGTGTACTACTATATAATTCCAAGCATATGTTTTTGAAGGCATCCTAGTGTCTGTTAATTAACTTTACTCTTCTGCATTTTACAAAAAGACCAAAAGGCCACGTTAAAAATTCATTTTGTGAATTCAGTTTTAAACTTGCTGAACTGCATCTATTAGTTAATTGATGATTAATATGTTCAAAGCTAATGCTCTTAATTATGCTGGGGCATCTTATTAGGTAGCAATGGTAGAGAAACCTGGCAAGTTGACCAGGCATGGGAACTGGTCTTGACCAATGCTACAGATAACTGTGAATTGCAATATTGGCTGGATTTGATCTGTGAGTACAGAAGACAAAATCTATACTGCAGGAGTGGAGAGAAGGCAGTGCAAGAGCAGACAATTTAGGCCCCATTTCCAAACTTGTGTGCTTGGTTTGCAGCCTTGTTTTTCTTTTCCACTTAAGCGTGAGCATGCCTGTATGAAATGCTTGGTGCCAAGGCTGGAAATTCAAGTCACTATAGAGGGATTTTTGCATACTAGCTGATTAATTTTGACATGCAAGTTACTGTAATATGGTTCTGAAAATAGCCTGAATTAACTTAGTGTGGTGAAAGTGTTACGGTTTGAGTTAATAGCTTCCTAGATTCTGCTGCATTAGAGAAATTTGTAACTGAACTGCTTCAAAGCATGCTAACAGGAGCAACAAGTGTGAGCAGGTCCCTTGCACCTAGTGGGAAGCCACAAATTCCTTTCCAATTCTAGTGTTTCACTTCAAGTAGAACCTATATTTTTGCCACATCTTAATGCCAGTAGCTCTTGGCAATACTCATAGTCAGTATTGCCTTATAGCTGTTCTGGTTGTTTTTTTTTTTTTTTTTTCTCTAGTTACTTTAGTTTCCTTTATGGTTAGAAAAAATAATCGCATGGTGGACTTATGGCTACATATTATATAATGCCATAGAATTTCTAAGAAGACTAACATAACCTTAGTAAAAAGGATGTGCGTTTGTATTTAAATATTATCTAAGGTTTCTTTTACCTGTTCTATGAGCTTTGATGGCACAAACTGGATGTCTTAAATGTAAATCTTGTAAATTAAGTCATCAAATACATTCTATGTATTTCTGAATATATTTTAGGTCATTTGGAAGCTGGGGTAGGGAAGATGGAGGAGGAAAAGAGTAAGGTTTGAGATGGAGACTTCACGCTTCATTTTACTTTGTACACCAGCTTTCACATCTTTGTAACTCTATCAATGATATGTTTTTTAAAAATAGTGCATAATCTTTACAATTTTTATATTGCTACCCAGGAAGAATATTTGTAAAGCTAACAACATTCTGAAGTGCTCTTAAAATTCAGTGCTGCAGCTACTCCTCAAACGTTTGCCTGAATGGTTTTGAAGAAAATGATACTAATATATCTTTGTGGCATGTCCAGTCTTTAAATGAAGAAACTTATCAAAGACTTCTAGATGTAGTGGGTAACCAAAAGACTAAGAAGAAGGTGGTTTCTTCCTCAGTGCTAGTGAACCAAGAGCTATAGAAAGGAAGTTGTGCCTGACTTCAACAGAATGCAGAAGACCTTGTTCTGAGGTGTGTTAAGAGCGGTGGTGTTTGAGTTACAGTGAGGGCAGGGAGACTGCTCTAACGTACTCCTGATAAGTGTGCTCTGGAGTGTGGGTGTGCTAGAGTACCAGAAAGGCAGTTAGTGTATATAATTGCATGTAATCTGTTGATGACCACAGTAATATTGAGAATGGTTATGACACTAAAATTTCTGAATTTTAATATCTTAGGTTTTAAGGAATAATGGAAAAAGTCTAGTTTTGTGAAGACAAGTATGGATTTCTTTCAGGAGTAGATGGCTGTAAAACTGCATTTTAAAACTACATTTTTAGTACTTCATATTACAGAGGCATCTCTTCAACACATGTCAAGAAAGTGGTGCTTTTGTGATAAAGAGATTGGGATGGTGCTTGGAGAGCTAGATTCATGTTCTGTCACAACCACTGCAGTTTAAGGCAAATACATAAAAGCAATTATTTTTGCTGCTGAAGATGTCTGTCTTAAAGTAGAAAACTTTGAAGTTGTTTTGACTATAAACTTCTGTTAATGTTAATATGTAAGTATATGCATTTTTAAGAATTAAAAATCACAACTTTGAACTTCTGAATGTTTTTGAAATATGTTTTGATCTTGGTTGTACTTCCTTGCCAGTCTCTCAAGACTAGGTTTGAAGGTGTGGGTGTGTTTTTTTTTTTTTTTTTTTTTTTTGTGGCAAAGTAGATAATACTCCTAACATATTCCTTAGGTAGGCTAGGTCTAAAGACAGACTTTTAAAAAAGGGTGAGTTGTGCCTGAAAATGGATAAGTAACTTATCTTCTTACACTCGAGCATTCTTATGGTACTTATTTGACAATCAGACTTTTTGTAGTCCAAAACTATTTATAGTAGGTGCACAGATATTGCTCCAAAATCAGATGTATTTAGTTCAGGTCTGCTGTTTACTCTGTTTCCTGGAAAGTATAGGAGGATTCTTCACCTGAAAAAAGCCCTTTGCATTCATTCTCCTTTCATAAAAGGAGAATCTGGAGCAAGAAAGAGTCCATTTAAGTTGCTGTCTGTATCATGTAATAAACTTGTACAAACAGCTAGGGAAGAAGAAGGCTGTTGGTTATCTTCTACCTCCCCATTTTGCTTCATATGCTACTTATGCTCTCGTATCTCGTGAAGCAATTTGTGGTGGTTTTACTCGGGTGGGCGGCCGAGTTCCACCACAACCGCTCTCTCGCTCCCCTGCTCAAAGAGGAGCGAGGAGAAAATACAATGAAAGGGGCTCAAGGGTTGAGATAAGGACAAGGAGATCACGCAATAATTATCGTGACGGGCAAAACAGACTCAGCATAGAGAGATAGCAAGATTTATTGCTTATTACTAACAAGCTAGAGAAGTGAGAAACAAAGGAAAGAAACCAAAAGCACCTCCTCCCCCCGAGCGGCACAGGGGAACGGGGGAATGGGGGTTATGGTCAGTCTATAGCACTTCTTCTCTGCCGCTCCTTCTTGGTCACTCTTGTCACCTGTGCTGTGGGGTCCCACCCACGGGATGCAGTCCTTGCCAAACTGATCTGGCGTGGGCTGCCCACAGGCAGCAGCTCTTCAAGAACTGCTCCAGATATGGGTCCGTACCACAGGGTCCATCCCTCGGGAGCAAACTGCTCCAACCTGGGTCCCCCACGGGCAGCAGCTCCTGCCGGGTCACCTGCTCCTGCGTGGTCTCCTCTCCACGGGCTGCAGGTCCGGCCCGGAATCTGCTCCGGCAGGGGTCTTCCACAGGCCGCAGTCTCCTTTGGTGCAGGTCCACCTGCTCCACTGTGGTCTCCTCCACGGGCTGCAGCGTGGAACCCTGCTCCACCGTGGTACTCCATGGGCTGCAGGGGGACATCCTGCTTCACCATGGTCCTCACCACAGGCCGCAGGGGACTTCTGCTCCGGCACCTGGAGCACCTCTCCCCCTCCTTCTTCACTGACCTTGGCGCCTGCAAGGCTGTTTCTCACTCCTCTCACCCTCCCAGCTGCTGAGTGGCACAGCATTTTTTTTCCCTGTCTTAAATCTGCTCTCACAGAGGCGCAAAACAACATCGCTTATTGGCTCAGCTCTGGTCAGCAGTGGGACCCTTACCAAACATGGGGCAGCTTCTAGATCCTTCTCACAGAAGCCACCCCTATGGCCCCCCTGCTACCAAAACCTGGCCACGTAAACCCACTACACAATTGTATAAGTACATCGTCATCTACTGATCATCTCCTATCATTCAAATCAGGGTTACCTCTTCTACTTGCTGAGGAAAGATAACATGCAGATTGAAAACGGTATGCATTAAATCAGTGTTGTGTAAGAGGAAGTTAAATATCCTATGAACTTTTGCGTATTGTGTTCCTGGTGTGTTCAACTATACAGCTAAGGAGGATGAACTCTTAACTGTTTTAAATTGATAGCCTCAATAATATTAGGCTGTTTGCGTATTTGCCTTCCAACGCCTTATATGCATCCCCTCGGTTATAGCTCCCTGTAGATGTATATACTGTGTGTTTTAAGAAATGTAATAAAAATGTTAAGGTAAACCTCAGGAGTTAATTCATGTGTTGAATTTTGATTAAATGGTTTAGTTGGCATGTAGAAGTATGAAAATGATAAAACACTACTATGACCATGTAACTGTGTGTGATAAATCCTTATTTTGTCCTATTAGTTTGTGCATTGAAGTTCAGTGAATGTCATACCCTAATAGTAGCATTCGGAACTGAAGACTTGTTAACTTTGTCAGTTGTTTTTAGATGCCAAAAACTAAGTCATTTGCAAAAATGAAATAGAAATAGTTTTATAAAAGTTCATAGGGTATTAAAGTTGCATTGTTAATTGAATAAAACTTCATCTATTAATTCAAGTAATTAATTTGTTAATTTCTGCCATTTGTTTAGAAGGGGTCGTACTGCTATTTATGTCTGGATTTTCTCACTTTAATCCACAGCGCTTGCCTTAAAAGAGAACCTCAGAATATACTTAGTGTGAGCTATTTAGGAGCCAAGGGTTGGAGTGGATTAAAGAGGCAAGCCAAAGTGATAGTGCATTGAAGTACATACATGACTTACTTTACACCCAAGGTTATGGAAGGTTTCTGTTGAATCCAAATTTCAGTAGGAATCAAGAGTTTCTTGTATTAACCTTGTAAATAATTGATCTTTCCCAAGCCTGTTTCTGCATATCATGAAATAGCCACAGATCCTTTTTTAGTAACAATGAGAAGAAAGTATGAGTTGTTGCTCATCAGTACTGCTAGGGGTCTGTCTGGTCCTACGTGTTTGGCTGTGTGCAGGTGTCGTCTTTTGAAAGGAATAGCATTAGGGCTCATACTGTTAGCAGTGAGGATGGATGTGTTAGTAGGCCTGTATAAGGTAAGCAGTTCTGGTGATCCTAAGATGGTGTTCCTAATACTGTTTTGAGTCTTTTGAATTTTTGAGTTATCTTGAATCTTTTTCACTCTAAATCTGGCACATAAAACCCACTTCAAACTATCTGTGCTTCATACTAAATGTATTTCTGCAAACTTTGTAGCATAAATGCAGTTCACGATACAGTGAAGACTTTGTGCTACAACTGGAAAAAGAGCTGGTCCAAGCCAGGCTGAGTGAAGCAGAATCCCATTGTGCCCTGAAGGAGATGCAAGATAAAGTTCTAGAGATGGAAAAGGTAAATCAAATCTAGGCTCTCCTGTGTAAAATAGTACCAGAAATAGAATACAAGACCCTGTAAGTTTGTGTAGTTGTGCTCTCTACTTCTTATGTTTTCTTGATTGCAAGATGCTTTTCAAAACTCAAGTTAATATAGCAGAAGAAAACAACCAGAAACACCAAAAACCACCAACAAAAAAACAAGATCTGCTTGCACTGGGAAGGGTCTATGAAGACAGTTCATTTTCTCCTGTTCCTGAAACCTACTACACTGGAAAACAGATTCTGGTGGAGTCTTCGTAATTAATGTTAACTGTTTCAAAATTATATCCTGCTATGAGCAGTTGTCTTATGGTAAGCTTTGAAGTGACGTGAAATCCCCAAATAGTTTGGGGGTGAGGGGGGAGAAGGAAGAGTTCAACGTTACCTTTTGCAGATGTTAAGTTCTTGAGTCTCTCCCACCTCCTGTTATGGGTAGGGAAAGAATATCTACTGTGTTTAGCATCAAAGTCTCTACTGCTTTTTGGGTGACATCTCAGCTTGTAATTTTCTATGCTGGAACTCCAGTTGTACTCAAACCATCTGTCAAACGCTTTTCTTTGAAAACAAAAAAAACTGCGAATAGAAGAAATCCAACTGACCTTACATAAAGTATGCTATTTAGATCATAATGCATTGGCTTGGGAAAGCGTTTCCCCATGGAAACCCTAAAAAGCTCTGTACTTGAGAATGTGGCCAGAACTTACTAGTTAACTCCACTGGATTAATCTCACTAAGATTTCACTTTTTTAATTACCTAAGGAGTGTGTTTGGGAACCTGACAGGCTAGTAGTTTGGTAGTTTTTAGTCTGCTGAATGTTTGTAAGAATTCAGCATCTAAATTTTTTTTTTTCCAAAATTCTGTCAGTTCTTAAATTTGTCAGTACTTACAGTCTATGGTTTGAAGCAGATACTAATAAATGGTGTTTGTGTTCATCTTATGTATTTACTTAAGAAAATCTGGCATCTGTGACAGTACTAAGTATCTACAAAAATACTTGTTTTTGTGGAAAACTACTACTGAAAAGTATAGTAGAAAGTGATGAAGTACAGTTCAACTTTTGAGTATTTGGTGACCAGTGACTCAGCGTAGGCCAGCTGTAGTTGGGGAGACCATGTCCTTCTTCCTCTGTTTCTTTTACAGGCTTTCATTATTACACTTTCATCACTGTTTTACTTGCCCCACACCATTCTTGCAGTGTGTTTTGTTGTTTTCTGTTTAGCTTTCTCCAGTCTGTTTACCTTTTCTCATGTTCTTTGTAAACATCTATGCACTTTCAGCTATCTGTAAGAGCTTTCCTTGACTAGTTATTTTTTTAAATATTAACGGTTGGTTCCTTTTGTCAATGTACCTTTTCTGCCTTTTTCAAAGGCAGATGACCTACTTCCCAAAAACTAAACTTCCATTTATTATTTTTTTCTTGTATGTCTAAATAAGAGTTTTAAGTCTAAAGATACAAATCTGATGGTATAATTTCAGTTTCTCACTAGCTTACTTTTATCGACTGGCTCAAAATCTTTCATGCTTATCCCCATACTGTTGATGACATGCCAGAAATAGTGTAAATAATGCTTTGTTAGGGATCCTGTCCAAGGAAATCTGGAAGTCGGAATACTTTAAAACCTTGTTAACTTGTTTCTGTAGTTGATGATTTGAAAATACTTTGACTCACTGCATGCAGGAACTTAGATATTTAAGGGATTTTATTTTGTAAGGGTTATTACATTAAGAAGTTTTGGTTAACAATAAAAGTTATTCCATATATAACTTCTTCTTTTGAGTGGGTCTCACCAAGCACTGTTTTATTCAACTACATACTTAAGAGGATGTGTTCCTTGTTCCAGAGGAACAGCTCTCTCCCTGATGAGGAAAATGTTGCTAGACTACAAGAAGAACTGATTGCAGTAAAATTAAGAGAAGCAGAAGCTCTGATGGGTCTCAAAGAACTAAGGCAGCAAGTCAAAGATTTAGAAGAACACTGGCAGGTATGGGTAGCAATGTACTGTTCCATTTTTTTTCTCTTTTTTATCGGTGATGATAAAGTAATAGACTGAAAATTTGAGATGTGTCAAATAAGAATGAGTGACTATGGATCAAGTCTATGAGGTAGGAAAGTCTTTAAATCAAATTGCCCCAAGAATGTTACAGATGGCAGAAAGGCCTGTGCTACCAACCAACCATTCTGGTAGAAAGGAAGTACTTGATCCATATTCCTGCTTGCTTAAATTTTAATAAGAGCTAGAAGTAAGCAAAGCTCTCTTTCAGGGTATACTTGCAATTAGCTGACTTACCGTAGTTGGGAAGTACTGTCTTTGGCTTTTGAACTCTGTTCTTAAAGCTAGTTAATTTGCACGGCTTTCTAGTTTGAGGAAAAACTGTAGCACTCTTAGCAACTGAGCACCATATAGCTGAGACACCAAGGAGTTCTTTGAAAGAAATTGCTTAAATGAAATTAGGGAACAACAGGAAAGATCAGGTTTATCAGCAGTGACATGTTTTTTAGCGTCATCTAGCTCGCACCACTGGAAGATGGAAAGATCCTCCAAGAAAAAATACAGTGAATGAGCTACAGGACGAGCTGATGACAGTCCGATTGAGAGAAGCAGAAACGCAGGCTGAACTAAAGGAGACCAAACAAAGAATGCTGGAGATGGAAACACAGGTATGATATTGAATGCTAGCATGTATGAATTGATCTGATTAGTGTCGTATGACAAATATCAGTTACTGGTCTTTCACCATCTATGGGTATGACTTTAGCTCCAAAATTTGCCTTGTGTTTTTTTCAGCTGTTTTTTCCCATTTCCCAGCTGGTGGATTAGGAGGAAGAATTTAGTGCGTATAGTCCAGTTTAATGTCTCTTAGTCTCTTACAGTAATAAGCTTTCTTAATTTCCAGTTTGGAGTAATTAGTGGACTCCACGTGAATGTGAGTCTTAATTCATTAAATTGTGACTGGTATAATAACAAAAGTGCACTTAAGTTATTTCCAATTTCACAAGCCTTTACCTAATTGATGATTCACATATCACTGTCACTTTAAGAATTAGAATTACTGTTTACTTCTGGTGAAATTGTATATACTAGACCCTCTACTGAGGGCACGAATGTGATCACTAAAATGGACTCTGAGCAAAACAACTGCATATTGTCAGTTCTTAGCAGAAGTTTTAACTGTAACATGCCAAAAAGGAGAAGAATGATGTAGCATTGAGATGTACAGAAAAATAAAAAAAACTTGTCTGCCAAGATCTTTCTTTTGCATCTACAGCATGTTAACCACAAATGTAATATGTACTTAGAAATTTTTGGATTTGTTTGAACTCTCAAATGACTCAGCAGAATGTGTTGTTGATTGAGAAGTGTTTGTAACAGGCTTTTGAGAAATCTTCCCATGCTAAGTGTAACTGATACCTGAGGGAGGGCATGCAAACAAAATCTTGTCAAGCTTTGGCAATCCCAGAAACCAGGAGAGTAAGTAAATAAATGCTACTGAAGAGAGATGTAAGAGAGACTGTAAGGTATGTGGTGGCCTACTACTGACAGAGGACCACTTCTTGTTACAGTAACTTAATAGAAGTTTCCTCTTGCCTTAATTTCTGAAACTTGTACTGTTTCACAGCAGTACTAATGCATTTTGTTTTGTTGGTTTTCTCGTATCTGTTTTAGTCAGTAGGGGGCATAGGTATCCTGTGCTCTGCATTACACGTAGTAATTGCAAGACCTCTGTAGTTCTGGCTTCAGTGTTAGGCATCAAGTCCCTGTGCGTGCTTATGCTGTCCAGCTGTCACCTGAAAGAAAGGTAGTGGTTCTCGTGTTGTGTGCTACTCTGTGCGCAGCTTCACTTAAGAAAAGCATGTTAGTACAAGACAATCATAACGATGGTGCCATATTACTTTCAGGCATTCATTGAAATGGGAACTGTGCGCACAGTTATTTCTGCCATACCTGATGTTTCTGGGTTACATCAGCTTGTAGCTGTGATTGGGATGCAAGTTCACAAAATCTTACCTAAGCATGAGACCAGTAGAAACAGATGTACAGCAGCATTGTGCTGATGTTTTTACAGTGAATCTTAAACAATATAAGAACTCTGTTAAGAAACTCTCAAGGTGACACGCTTAGTGGATGAGGGAAAGGCTATGGATGTGGTCTACCTTGACTTCAGTAAGGCTTCTGACACCGTTCCCCACAACATTCTCCTCAGGAAACTGGCTGCCCATGGCTTGGACTGGTGCACACTTCATTGGGTTAAGAGCTGGCTGGCTGGCCGGGCCCAGAGAGTTGTGGTGAATGGAGTCAAATCCAGTTGGAGGCTGGTCACCAGTGGAGTCCCCCAGGGCTCGGTACTGGGGCCAGTCCTCTTTAATATCTTCATCGATGATCTGGATGAGGGGATCGAGTGCACCCTCAGTAAGTTTGCAGATGACACCAAGTTAGGTGCGTGTGTCGATCTGCTGTAGGAAGGCTCTGCAGGAGGATCTGGATAGGCTGGACCGATGGGCCGAGGCCACCGGTATGAAGTTCAACAAGGCCAAGTGCCGGGTCCTCCACCTGGGGCACAACAACCCCAAGCAGAGCTACAGGCTGGGAGATGTGTGGTTGGAAAGCCGCCTGGCAGAGGATGACCTGGGAGTTTTGGTTGACAGTCGGCTGAATATGAGCCAGCAGCGTGCTCAGGCGGCCAAGAAGGCCAACAGATCCTGGCTTGTATAAGAAACAGAGTGGCCAGCAGGTCCAGGGATGTGATTGTCCCCCTGTACTTGGCTCTGGTGAGGCCGCACCTGGAGTACTGTGTTCAGTTTTGGGCCCCTCACTCCAAGAAGGACATGGAGGTGCTCGAGCGAGTCCAGAGAAGGGCGACGAAGCTGGTGAGGGGTCTGGAGAACAAGTCTTATGGGGAGCGGCTGAGGGAGCTGGGATTGTTCAGCCTGGAGAAGAGGAGGCTCAGGGGTGACCTTATCGCTCTCTACAGGTACCTGAAAGGAGGCTGTAGCGAGGTGGGGGTTGGTCTGTTCTCCCACGTGCCTGGTGACAGGACGAGGGGGAACAGGCTAAAGTTGCACCAGGGGAGGATTAGCTTGGATATTAGGAAGAACTTCTTTACTGAAAGGATTGTTAGGCATTGGAACGGGCTGCCCAGGGAAGTGGTTGAGTCACCATCCCTGGAGGTCTTTAAAAGGCATTTAGATGTAGAGCTTAGGGATCTGGTTTAGTGGAGGACTTGTTAGCGTTAGGTCAGAGGTTAGACTCGGTGATCTTGGAGGTCTCTTCCAGCCTAGATGATTCTGTGACTGTGATTTCTAATTATCCTGGCTGATGTTTAAAACTTTTCTGATTGCATTGAGAAAGAAAACTCTGAATGCATTTCCATCAAGTCTTCCTATAGCGAATGATCTGTCAAGTCTGTCTTGTCAGACTTCAGGGAAGTAAATTAATCTTTAAAAAAAATCCTTACCATGCATCTTCTCTTTTTTTCTTGTTATAAATGTCAGAGTCAGATCAATAATAACCATTTGCGAAGGGCAGAGCAGGAGGTTACCAGCCTACAAGGGAAGGTACAGTATCTTTCTGCACAGAACAAAGGACTTCTTGCTCAGCTGAATGAAGCAAAACGAAGACAAGCAGAGATTGAATGTAAGGTAAACAACATGAATAGAATTTGTCTGCTAATGCATATGTAATTGTAGCATTTTCAACTCATGTTGAATAGAATATTGAGTTCTAACTAAGAAGTAAAATCACAAAACCAAAACTTTCTTTGTCGATTTGACAGTGTCATCTTAAATTTACCATCTCAAAATTATTTTAGGTTTTGACAGAGCTGCTGCTTTATGGTCTCACAAAGATAAGCTTTTACTTCAAAATGTGGTTCTACTCAGAAAAGTGTCTGCAATATATAAAAAAGATACTCTTCTGCTCAACAGATTCTGATCACTGTGTACTGTCTTCAGTGGCAGAAGAGGTTAACTACTTCAACACTGGCTATTACTGTAGAACTAGCTTAGGTTTAAAAAGGGATTAAAAGTAGTGTTTGAATGGAGATGTCTACAGAAGAAAGTGTTATGGTATTAATTACCTAAAAAGTAACTAGCCTTTAAGAGATCAGCCTAAAAAAATGGTTAAGAAAGTGATGTTTATTACTGTCAGTGCACAAGAGCTCTATCTGATGCTTGGGTCTCAGATTAATTTTGTAAGTAAATCCATAACCAATCCTTAATAATTTATCTGATAAACGGTGCATACGATATGGAAAAGCAATAAAGGATTAGTCTTACAAGGTTTTTCTTTTAACTTGGATGAAATTGCTTCAAGATTTTTTGAAAATAGCAGTCGTTAATAACCAACAAATTACTAGTACCGACATACAATAACATTAGTTTCTGAACCTTGTTTTTGCAATTATTGTTAAAAAGATTAGTTTACATCGTGTCAATTTTATAATGTAAAATAAAATACCCATTTGATGTATACACACTCTCTGGAGTTCTACTGTTTAACTGTTAGATTGTGACCTGTTCTGTTTGAATAGTTTTTTTTTCGCTGACTGTATTGAAAGGTAGCTAAATTTAATTTGTTGGAAACTACCTCTGTTCAACATAGCTTTAACTTGTTCATTTTTCCCCTCTTCCTCTGACACTTGTTGCAAGTTGTGACTTTATTCTGCAATCTACACAAACAATTCAAATTTTTTATGGATTTAATAAGAATGCTGTCATCAGAAATTAAACCATGTTGAACAACATACACAAATTTAACTGTTCTCCCACTCCTTAAATAGGACATAACTTAGCATTGAATTTAACACTGCTATTTCAAACTTATGAAAAACGTTTCTATTTCAAACTGTGATGACATACTATTAAATGAAAAATGAGAGGATATGAAAAGCCCTCATACTTTGATTTGTTCTGACTCCTTCCCCTCGTTCTCCACATGCAGGCTACTGGAAGGATGATTTTTTTTAGCTTGATCTAAGATTTTTGACGAGTTTTATTTTCTTGTGCTAGAATAGTCTCTCTTAGCTTTCTGTCTCCCCATCTCTATACCCCAAACAAGGTACTGCTCAGGATTGTTTAAGGTTATTTCACTATCAGGAAAGTGAGACTTTAAGTGAACTTGAAGTAAAAACTGAAGTAGAAAGAAGCGTTGTTATGCTTGCCGAGACAAAATCTTTTGACATCACTGCCTATTTTTTAATTTGACTGGGTTTACGAGAAACTGGTGTATCCTCTAACTACTATGTAATGTACATGCGACAAGTGTGAAGGGCTGATGTCCAGCAAAAACAACACTCGTCTTATCTATAGCCCTTCTAGAAGTAGATTCGGTGCCTCTCACTTTACTATATAGTGTTGCTACTGACTTAGATTTGGCTTGATAACTGCAGCTAGGTTTAATTGAAAAGGCACTTCTGCCGTGTAAATACCTGAAATAAGGGTATTTAACGTGTCACTGATGCAACAGGAAAAGTCTCAATGATTTTTCACGTAATGTCATTGAGGAATGAAGACACGTTAAGTTTCTGTAGCAATAAATATTTTTTTAAAGTTCTACTTTGCGTTTCCTTAAATATGGTAAGTTTGTTTTTCCTGATTCCATTAGAAACTTTTTTTTATTTCCCTCCCTGTTATTTCAAATTATCTGAAGCATGATCTGGTTTTATTTGTCATTACAACTTTGCTAGATAGTGAGATTTCTACTTAGAGGTTTATCAAAAAGACATTTGTATTTTCAACTCCGCAGTTCTTCTGTGTAAAAAGAGCTAGTGTATTAATTCTGGAGCTTATATTTCTTAAAATAATAGCTTAAATTAAAACTTGTGCAGCAAGTGTGCATCTCATAGCACCTATACAGTAATTGTTTGCTGTCATTGTGTCCTGTGTTACGGCTTTCCTTTAATCTGAATGCTGCGTCTACAGCAAGAATTTCATTTCAAACTTTCTTGAAACAGCACTAATATCTCTAATCGGTTACGTTAAGGAATTTACAACATAAGATTTGTGCCCTCATCCCAGTCTTGTCGTTCCTCATATCAACTTCTGTGGTAATTATTGAGAACATACCGCATCTCAGTGATAAAGCCATCAGCACCGTCTAGAACGACACTATTGACTCATCTCAGATATTCAAGTCAAACCAAGTCAAAGAGTCACTTAGCTTTCAGTTAAATTCATGCAATCCTGTGGACTTGTGGGTTTTACTTTGTGTAGGCAATCATGCAGCAGAATTTAGCAATAATGGCTAAGTCTTGGGTGGCGCAGGATAGATTCCTCTGAAATGAAATCAACTGATTACAAATGCTGTTAATTGGATACTACAGAAGATGCATTTTAATTACAGCAATCTTAAAAAAACAAATGACATCTTTTCAAGTAGCTATCACGGATAAACTTTGGCATGTTAAATTCAGTCTCGATCAAAATGTCTAATGACGTTCAGTACTGTCAGTTGAAAGCACACATTAAAGTAACTGAAATACTGTAACTGACTCACAGCAACTGCAGTTTGCAAAGTTCTAGGAGTCTGCCATAAAAGTTTGTGTCCCTGAGCCTATTCTGCACAAAAGCAGACTAATTGGTGCTCCATCTGAAAGTGTTGCTCAGTATCTACCCCTATTCTTCCTATGTGGTTGTACCAACCTAGTGACAACATAATATTGGTTTTATGTTCTCAAGTCTTGAGGGCTTGATACGTCAGACAGAAGTAAGGAAATTTCCTTCTCTTGTCCAAACTCGAATTGCCTGTCACTGTTAAACTTATACCAGGAATCTGATCATAGTTATGGGCATTAGATTTTTTTATCCTAAACGGTCTTGCAGATCACTGTTGTATGCTGTGACTAAGATAGCTGGACTAAAATGATTTTATTACTATTATTATTTTTAGACAAATTTATTCAAAGAATGATGATACCAAGTAACTTCTACGTAGCTTTGCTATTTATTAACAAATCTGGAAGTGGAATAATGGCCTGGTGGTCTGTTATAATCATGTTGATGCTTTATTTTAACTTAAAAAATAATGTTTCTGGAACACAAGACATATATTGCTTGGACCTGGACATTTTTGGATCTACAGTACTTTTGAAAGTTTCATGAGTATTAGGTGATTGTAGTTTGGAATTGATAGTAGATGATTGCACAATTATATGGGCTAAAATTAAATGTGGATTCTTTAGAATATGCCTAGGCATGCTACTCTTCGGTGTAAGTTTTCTTTGTTTACATGATTTTGAGTAAATGCAGCACACGGTTTTTAATCAATTAAAACACAATTTTAATTAAAACTGTAATTAAAACTGGTATTATTTGTTAGTTTTAATTTATTACTTCTTTCAGAGTAAAGAAGAAGTGATGGCAGTACGGCTCCGTGAGGCAGACCGCATTGCAGCTGTGGCGGAACTCCAACAGCATATTGCTGAATTAGAAATCCAGGTAATAAGTGATGGCATTAAATGTGTGACTGGATACTGATTATTTTCTGTACTTCTTCCTTCCTCCACTTTCTTTCCTTTTTAACTTGCTGTGCATACAAGGCATTGTTTTGCCAAGTGGGATAATACTATCTTGCTAAATGTGCCTCCTTTGTAAGCAAAGGCCTTAAACTTATCTTCTGGGCATACCGGTCAGCTGTTGGTAATTTCTTTTGTACAAGCTGCATGTGTAAGGCAACGCTTTTAAACTGACTTCTGTATTTATTTTTTGTCTTGTAATGAGTAATTTTTACCAGAGTATTAGATTGAAAATGGCTATTAAAAAAAAGTTATAATTCCAGTAAGCATTCTTACCTGCACTTACTCTTCTGCTATGATTAGTTGGTGGATTTGTTGTAAAACTTACTCCCTTTGTTTAAATCTTGAAATCAGAAATGTTATTTAATGCTGCCATGCCACTGTAGGATCTGAAGGTGCATCCTTTAGCCACTGTGCTATTCCTTACACTTTCAGTTCCTTTTGAAGCTTTTATAGTCCCATGAACTCACTGCTCCCTTGATAAGAGAACCACTTATGGAAGTGATTGCTTTTTTTTCCCTTGAGAAATTACGATGGATAGACTGTCTTTCATATATGCTCTTACACCGTTCCTCTGTCTGAATTTTGCTATGTCTATCTGTAAAGGTTTTCTTGGTTTGTTATTTGTAAGTTTAAAGCTACTTATGATCTTACACTTTTTTTAAATGGGCAATGCTAGTGTCTATTTTCCCTTTGAAATCTCCACTTCAAGATGACTTCATTGTACAGTGTCAAAAGACTTCTTTTTGCCTGTGATTTCCAACTATTTAAATATTTTTTCAACTCTTCATATACGGAATTAACTTGCTTCCTAAAAGAGCTTTTTATTCCTACATAAGTCTTGGTTACCATTTTGCTAACAGCATGAGAAATATGTACAGTAACATGTTCTCATGTTGTTTCTGTAGGATCAACTTGTATTATGTAAATACTGTAAAATAAATTTAATGGAGCTTGCATAAAGATTTTTCACTTTGAATATATTTTCCTGTACTGCAGTAGGCACCAAATATATTCAAAGATAAAGTAATCACTTCTTTTAATCGCATAATGCTTAGATAATGCTGTGATCAGTGCATTAGAAATACTTATCTAAGTAAGCATTGCATATGAATCACTTATCTCGTAGTAAGATAACAAGAGAATAGCTGAGTTTAGGTCAATTTTTTACTCTTGAGCTAGCAATTTATTTTTAAAAGTTTACATTGATTTCAAATAATGTTATTTTGTAGGTGAGAAGTCAGTAGCTTATTTTGCATTATTTCTACTTTGACTTTAAGTGCTCTCTTGCTTCATTTGTTTCACTAGTACAGGTACCGCAAAAAGCACTGTAGTTCTGTTACTACAAAAAGAAGAAATAGTGAATCCCACAATTATCTGTTTTGTCACCCCATTAGAATTCATATTTTTAATGTAAATACACTTGTTTTCTGTGGTTTGACTGATAAAATCATTAGTGCTTAATCATTCTGTAGTGTTCTTCTATTCTCTTTCTGTGTTTCTGCTTAAGCTAGGGGTGTCAGAATTGTGTGTAGATTTTTATAATACCTTATAAATGGTGGGTAAAGAAGGTAAATAGAGGAAGGGAATATGTTTTCTAAGTCTGCCTTATACATCCAAAGAATGCACTGTCTCATGTTCACTTGTTTATCCACATCATCGCTCCTTCCTTTTCACAATCACTACTTTGCATGATGTAATCTTTAGTTATGTTTTTCCGTTTTTCTCATTTTCTAGGTTGCCTTGTTTTTTGTTTCCTTGTTTTTTGTTTTAAGTAGGCTTAAAGTACATTTGAAGTTCTCATTTTTTGGGTATTCTGAGATCATCACCTGTTAATGATTTCTTGATCCTAGCCTCTTAGTAAGATTCTTATTTCTGCACGAATGAGAATGGCTCTACGTTCTGTACAGTCTGGAGCATGAAGTTAGTGGTTCATACTTTTAATGAGTTTCCATGTTAGGTATTTGGTGAACTATTCATCTCAAACTTACACTAGTCTGAAGTATAGCTTGTTCAGTTGTGAAACACATGTTTTGAGTGCTAACTGTATACAAACACTTAAAACAAGTGATTTAGTTGAAGTAAGTTCCTCTAATGTCAATTTGGTTATTTTTGATACTCCAGACTTGATTTTAGCTGTTTCTATGGGGCTGTGACAATTTTTTCAGTGTGTAAGATTCTGTAAGCAACTAGGTATTTGACCAGCATGTTTTTGTCAGCAAATATGAAATTTAAGATCAAAATTTCCTTTTCTGTACTTGGGCTCAAAGGCCTCTGAAACACCTGCAACAAAAATACTGATGGAGTTGGAAACCCTTCATTTCCAAAGGAGTAAACTAAAACATGTAATTGATATTAGAGCTTCAGTTTAAAAAAAAAAAAAAAAAGGCTTTTTAAGGAAACTGCTAGTCTAGGCAGAGGGATGAGATACTAGAGAGCTCCTTTCCCAGAGAGAGAGCTACCTTCCATTTTCTTCAGATCAGCTTGCTACTGGGATGCTGTGGTCTGATGTGAAGAGTGGAGGGCCTTTTAATCTGGGCTTGCCTTAATGATTTGAAATACAATATTTAAGATGATCAAGTGCATGTGACTAGTCTTTAGTGTGTAGATTTCTCTCAAAGTAATCATGCTTAATATGGAGCATCACAAATAGGTCTGTCTGGGATTGTTTCAAAGCTGATAACGGTGAAGGGAGGAAGTTAACACATACCATTCCCCTGGGGGGGGGGGAAGTTGCTTTTATGAGAAGCAAGGGGAAAATCTAGGGATTCAGTGCAAGGTCCACATGGTCCATAGAAATGCTTAACCTAAATCATGTGGTTTTCTTTTAAATGTTCATGTAGGTGTAGGTGCAAGACACTGGCGTTAACTCTCTAACGCAGAGTATCGCTACTCCCACATAAGAACTGATCTGACGTTACATACACAAATGCTAGATTTAAATCACAGTTTCTGGGTCACTTGTAGTTTTGGTTAGTAATAATGACAGAGGGTGAAGGAGGTAGTTCTATTGCCTACGAGTAGATGTAATTTTATAGCAAGATGTCAGTTTATTATGACATTAGGAAGTTTTAATATATTATGAATGTCATCTCGTCTTTGTCAGGCATTCAGTTCCTAATGCTGACCCTTTACACTTCTGTGTTTTGAAGTGCAAAAACTAGTCCAATACATGACGGATGTTCCTAAGCAAGTTTGATGCATTCCTTAACGAAAATGACACAGCTGAAGTGTTACTGAAGTTTAATTTGTTGCATATGCCTAAGCCAGAGAAGTGACAAAGTAAAACCCTGAAGTCGTATATAAACAAAGGTGTACTCCGTCAGCTCTTGTTTTGTCCTCTGCTCTCTTATTTTTTCCCCTCACTAGTTCAGCTCATAAAACCCTTGTGAAGCAAGTATCACTTGAAGTACTTAGCAGGCTTCTGAGTTTTGAACAGGGCACTTAACCAAATCATTAACAAATAAAGGATTTTTGGATGGCTGGGCTGCAGGTTTTTGTACCTCTGTGCTGGTGAAAAGCTGTCCTCCTCATTTGTTTCACTTTCTTACAGAAGTTAGACTCCCATCTTATAACTGATTTATTTTGGCCAAACTATGTGTACTCTGACCCCTTCTATCTCATTCTTGTGTAAGATTCAGTAGATAGCTAGGACAAGGAATGGATGTTGTCTCCCTTTATTCCTATAGTCAATCAGTAAAGCGCTGGGTTTGCTTCCTCAATTCATTTTTTGTTTTCACTTGATCTGGACTGATAGCTTTTAATGTCCTAATATCAGCCTTTAGCATGCTATTAGTTTGTGTAGTGCTTTCTTAAAACTGTCAAGAGAACAGTCTACCAAGCTTAACTACAATTTTGGTCTAATAGCAAGAGTTCCTCCCGATCATGTATCGGCGATCCTGTTGGTCACTCAGCCCTCCTGGGGTTGTTTAGGTTTTGTTTTGGTTGGGTTTTTTTTTTTTTAAGCTTTCCTTGTAGTAGCTGAAGGCAGGATGGGCAAAGGGGGGGGAGGGAGGCTTTAGAGAAATTCAGGTAGGTTTAAATAAGTTGTAGTTAAAAGCTGCAGTTAGTGTTAGTCAGCTGGCCAAGGTAAGGAGCGCTGTGCCAGTGAAACAGAGACAGACTGAGGAAGCAGAGCTGCGGCAGCTGCAGACTCTGCTCTGCATCTTAATCCCTTGCTCTCCATTTCCATTCCAGCTGGTGACCTGCAGCTATCCTCTTGAAATAATCTGTGTCTGGATTGGGATGAGGAGGTACAGAGCACATTTGTAATATAGAAAACTTTTTACATCTGAGTAATCTTAAAGGGGAAACTGTCTATTAGAGTTCATTCTTCTGTTGGTTAGGTTGATCTGGACAGGGGGTAACATCACTTCCTTCTTGGTGTGTTTCCTGGTAGATTCAGAGAATTGTCACACGTACCCTATCTTTAACCATGTCAAAGCTGCTTTAAGAGCGACTGTAAAGGAAATCCATGATTGTGCTAGTTCTCTCCCCCACAGTTTAAACTCTTAGCACTATTTCTCTAGAATGAAGCCTTTCTATGACCTCTGTTTAATAACTTTTCCAAGTACTAACTGTTGAGTAAAGAAATTGTTTCCATCTTTTCAAATTACAGGAAACTTTTTTTACTCTTATCAATAGTGGTGTGTGATGTTAGTGATGTGTTTTTTGAAAGTCTAGAATGAGTCACTGTAAAGTCACTGAAAGGACACTAGTTACCACATTTACCCTTCTGAATAAACTTCATTTACATTTTTTAATGCTGTCTTGCCACAGAGTAAGAGTTTAAAAGCCTGCCCTGAAAAGAGGCTGAGGCAGATTGGTACTAAGTAAATATTCTTAAGTCAGGAAAAAAAAGGAGGGAAATATGCTACCCTCTATACGTCTGTAGTAAAGCTGATAGATACACTGTTGTCTGAGGAACAGTATCTGTCTGGTGTCCCTTCATTTTGACTGCTAATAAAACTATTGGTTTTGTTTTTCTGTATTTAAGTTCATATTAT
Organism: Nettapus auritus; assembly: GCA_011076525.1. NCBI lineage: Eukaryota > Metazoa > Chordata > Aves > Anseriformes > Anatidae > Nettapus > Nettapus auritus. The sequence goes on along the minus strand of CM021772.1, from coordinate 974,093 downwards.
TAATGTGAAAATATGCCTTTAATTTTTTAATTTAAACATTTTGTCATGACTATTACTGTACTTGATTTTTATGGATGATACCATACAGTAATAGTTTCAGGTATTTAATACTAGCACTCTGTCCTTGTGCTGCTTTTGCCAGCAGTTCTGGGCTGATTGAGGCTGGAGGCTCTCCCCATACTCAGTAGTTCTCAAACTGCAGGTTAATGTGCTTCTGGAGAACTTGCTGCTGCTTGGGAAGGTATAGTAACAATGCTTTTCTCTTTAAAGGCCAGACAAAGGAGGATTACATTTGATACTACAGCCATGTATCTCAACTGATAATTTTTAGCTTGAGGAAAAGTTCTGCCCACAAAAAAGCGAATTTTTGAGGAACAGACTTCTTGTCTCAGGAGCTCTTGGTATAGATCTGGGTATGCAGACAAGTACTCTCGAACTTCAGAGCAGGGTGAGGGAGGTGAGAGCTTCCACAGCTGAAGGGGCCTAAGTGACTTCTGTTTTAGCAGTTGCTTTTTTGATCTGCAGGGCTCATTTCCTGCTCCTCCACTGCTTGTGCTACTCCCTCTCTCTGTACAACCTCTCAGGCCAGAGGCTGGATTGCGTGTTGGCTGTTTGCACTGTAACTTTGCCTTGAGCAGAGCTGATACCTGGCTACCAGGGTGTTTTTCCCCGGTACAGGGATTTCTAACCCTGTTAGTGCTGGTGGAGCCCGTCAGTTGAAAGAGACAAAAAGTCTGAGGGGGACAATAAGTCATCTTCAAAAGTAGCAGAATTGAGATGATGGCCCTCAATTTATGTTATATAGCACCAACTGGTATTACTTTTCTAACTTTTCTAAGAACCTTCTTGGAAAGGGGAGGTAGGCAATGCATTGGTGCCAGTATGTAGAAGCAATATCTCAGGGAAATGAATTTCCACATAAATTCATATGACTGTGGGTTTTTAAACAAAAATTCCTTGAATACAGAGTTGCCTAGCTTTAATTTTTTTTTGCTATTTTGGTTACTTACTCTTCTTCTTGATGTGTTACCTAGCTTCAAGTATGTTTGTTTAAATTTAAAACAATTTTAACAAATTTATTATTTGCCTAGAGACCATGCATTCTTTGTGTCGTGACCTCCCCAAATACCACAGATTTTCTATAATAATGCTCCACTTAAAAAAAAAAAAAAACCCACATCCTATGTGTGCTGTCTTAGATTTTTTTTTTTTTTAAACCCCTATGAAGAGAGATTAGTAATTGCTTATGTTATTTCCTTTTAAAAGTTGTGATGTTAATACCCTAAAGGCTTGTTAAGGTGTAAGTGAACATTCACTTTTGAACCAGTCCAGTTTGTGTTGTTTTTTTTTTCAGAAATGTATAACAGCTCAAGCACAGTATAAAACTAATGCAGAGCAAAATGCGTGGTACCTACTGAAGTAGCACTTAATTAATTCAACCTACATAAAAGCAGTTTAATTTTTCTTTTGTCAGTGGAACCCTCTGGTAAATGATGAGCACAAGGCGGTTTACAGCTAAAACATATAAAATGTGATTTAATGGAAACAGAAACCCTTATATTGTATTACCTGTCTCTATATGAGACAGGCTTTATGTCCTTTGTCCTCTATGTCCACCCTTGGCATTCAAGACCGTTAAGATGGATTTTATTTTCTTGCTGTGGAAGACTTGCTGAATCAATCCATCCTAAAACATGCATTTTCCAGGACATCCGCATGGCTTGATGCTTGAAGCTAGAAACTAGCAATAGGATTGACAAGGAAGAAGAGTATTAAAAATGTTCTGAATGTAGGCTCAGACCTTCTAGGCTGCTGGGGCTGGACTATGGAGAGTCCAGGCTCTGTCCTTTGGGCATGTAGCTCTTTGTTCCCCATCTCAAGTTACTCTTGAAGTAGAAGCTCAGTAGCTGAGCTTCCATCCGCCCCAGTGGGTTCCTAGGCTGAAATGACTGAAGCAAGAGAAGACTTAATCCACATAAGACTGATTTCTGCCTGTCTGAATATTTTCAATATTCCTTCCTCCTGGTATCTCGAGAGGAGAAGTAACCGTATAAAGAACAGACTAGTTTGATATCTGCAAGTGAAGTAAGTCTGGCAGCACAACAGAAAAAAATCCTAAAAATTTTAGAGAAATGAGTGATAGAGAGCTATAGCTATTCCTCAGAAATGATCTTCAGTTACCCTGCGGCATATCAACGACCGTAACTAATTACAACAACCTTATCCTGCAAATAATAGGTTGAGGATGAAACGTGAAAGAATTCATCAGTATTACTGTCTAAAGTCCTTACACGTTTCAGTTCTATTCAGTACTTGTTATATCTTCACTTCAGTTTCTTTCCCACTTCTATGTCATTTGCAACCTAGCTAATTCCTTGTCCCTCTACTGCAGGCCAAGCTTAATTCAGATTCAGAGCTGAGAACAAACAATAACCATCAGTTGCAGCATGCCACATGACTAGCTCAATTTGAAGTCAGACATTATTTCTGCATAATATGGTGTTGCATTTGAGGCTGAAAAAGCTAAGCTGAAATGGCTCAAGCTTAATAAGCCACTAGATGAAACATGAACTTAAAAATCCTTTCTGCAGCTTCCTTTTGTGAGACAAATATTTGGAGCATGGATATGCTTACTGTCTGGAGTTTCCAGCAGTCTCAGTGGCACATAGCATCAAAGCAGAGCTAACGTCATCCAGAATTATGGTGCACAAGTGGGAATCTGACCTACACGGGGACAGAACTTGAGGTTTGTTTTACTGTGGTGGTGACTTTCACTATTTCAAGATATGCACACACTGATAGTACTCCTTAAAAAGTGACTCTAGGATGATATCAAGATCGTTTTATAAAAACATTAAGTTCTTATTTTACGATTACCATGAAAAAATGCATAGTGCTGTGTCATATAACCTAGTGTAGGTTGAGAAGCAAATCTAGAACGACAGAATTTTGGGAAGGAAGTATTCTTTCTTTGTGACACACACAAAAAAAAAAGTAAGGAAAGCTGTTCCTATTGTTTTCTGGAGTAATAAAAGGAACTGCAGATGTTGAAAGTTTCCTGCCATCAGGTTTTGGTTTTGATGTCTGTCAACTGCCCTAATAAAAACTAGGGTTAAAGAATGTTACTACTAAATTTAAGCTGTTCAAAATAAAACTTGCCTTTAATTACAAAATGCTCATCAGAAGCTGAAAATTGCTAGTATGAACTTAATGCAAATACAAAATGATTGGAAAATGCAACTGTTTTGCATATATTTTTATTATGTGAAAATATTAGTGAGAAACATCAATCTTTTACAGTTTTAAAGAATTATGGATAACAAAGACCAATTTCTGACATAAAACTACTAGAAATGTTTTGATTCGTCTGAAAGATAAAATTTCATCTGTCTGCATATCTGATTTAGAGAACAAGTAATACTTCTTCGGAAGAATTAAATATTTTAATGCTATGTCTGATGCCTGCATGTTTTCCAGTGGTTTGCTAATGCAGCTGCATGAGTGTGTTTTAAATAACCAATGACACAAACAACAAACCTAGTTTAACAGCAGCAACGTTAAAATAGGTTTTAAGTGTGTGTGTGCGTATATACATCTTTGTTGCTCAGAGAGATGGACAATAGCTGAGAAGATTAATACCTTGTCCTAAAATTCATGTAGCACCTATCCAATTTACCCACTGTAAATACATTTTGTAGCGTATAGAACATGGTCTTAAATAGTTAGAGCTAGAAATACCTGATTTCTTTTTTTTCCACAGCTAGTGAAAAGGATCAGCTTCTGACCTCTAGTATTTTGAATACTGCAAGAGGAAGTTACAGCATGAGTTTTCTTTGAAAAACGTATTTGTAGAAAATCACATTGTAGGGTTCCTTTTTTGTGTTAAATACTTTTTGATGAGTTGTCAGCTCTACAAAATCTGTAAGGAAATTTCAGTCATGAAAGGAAAACTGAAACTTTCCTTGTCCTTCACTAGTAATGAGGACCTTGCAAGCCAGGCTTATGCTGGCATTCAGCTTAAGTCAGTTTAAGCTGACTGGAGGTAGAGTCTGTTCTTCCATGAGCAAACTTAATGCCAAGTTATTCTGTGATATCGGAGTTAACTACAGTAATATTTGGGATAAAAAGCATTTAAATGTAATGATAATATATAATTCCCAATAGCATATATACTCTACGTAGTATACAGCAGCAGTTTTCAGCTATTTGTGCAGTGTTGAATTTAAGCTAATAACTTTCATTGTCTCTGCTGTTTATTCCGATTTAATCGGAAAATGCCTGTTTTGTGTCTTCCTGTGCACTCAATTCCAATGTAAATCCAGGTATTGTTTTAAAAGAGTTATGTCACCTGTCCTAAATTTATGGTAAAAATCCCTCTTTACCTTTGCTTTATGATACAGTGGTTTATGGTTACATCACGATTTGGAATCCAAGGTACCAGAGGCTAAAATGGAAAAGTCCATTTCAAACGGAGATAAAGGCTTTGGATTAATGTTTCTCCCATGTACATTTCTGCTGTTGCAAGAGATATGATCCTTCTTGTCTGGAATCTTAACACCAAAGAAGCTTTTTCTGTGTGTGAATGTAAACTGCATTATTTTTGGTTTGCAAGTTTTGTTGCTTCTGTTTGGATTTCTCAGTACCAATTGTAAAGGGAGATAAGTTTTTGTTTGCTTTTTTTGTTGTTTAATCTATTTAGCATGGAAAAATGATAATACTTGCTACTTTTTTTGTAAATTTGAGCCATGGATTGGCTAGGAAACTAATTTTGATGTGCAAATAATTTACAACATGGAGTAATAGTGCATATGTGAATTAACAGTGAGTATCAGAAAGTCATTCAAGTAGCGTATACTCTGCAAGAAAAAAATCTCTGAAAGAAATTGCTTTGAGTTTGCCAACACTGAGACCACACAGGGTTGTTGTCTTCATTCAGCAAAAAAGATTTTGGAATGCAAAATGCTGTCCTGGTACATATTTGTGTCCTGGTGCTGTTTCAGGGAAAGCTATCTGTTAAAGTTTTTTGCTCTGTATTTTGAAGAACAGTTGACACCTCTCATTCTACAAGGAATTTAAGTTCTGTTTGCAAGTAACTTCAAGCTTGCCTGCTGAAATTGATTTTTTTGCTTTCTTCAAGCATATGTAGAGATTTAGCAAAATGAGCTATAGGTAGATAAGCCAGACTTTCTTGTTACAGATTTCTGGTTGTATGTAATTTACAGTCAGGTTAAAGACTTGCATAAAATCAAGGTGCTTCTACCTTCCAAAGTTGATAGCTGCTTTGGAAATTATTCACTGGAGGGTAGAGGGGGACACTACAACACCTACAGCTGTTGACTTGTACCTAGCAAAGTGAAGACATGGACTGCTTTCAGAAAAGAGACCTCTGCAGCCGGTGGTTATTTTTCTGAGATCTGCCAAGAATTTGGTTTAGTCACGTTAGGATTCCCTTTAGAGGTTGCCACATTAGGATTCTCTTTAGAGACAAGCTGAAAGTGTTGCAGGCTTTCACGTTTCAAGATGCTGTAAAAGATGTCATTGGCACTTAAGGACTACGTTAGGTTGACAAACTTTTTCATCTGACTTTTTTTTTTACTTGCTAATTTGTCATTGTACCTCTTACAGCTTTGGTACTAAGGGACGTTCCTTTCTTTGCTTTTGCACTCTGGGGTTCCTACACAATAAATACTATTTTACTTGGGGGGGGGGGGGGGGGGGGCCCCTCTTCATAAAGTTTTTCCCGGGGATCAGCTTGGTCTGAACTACTTATACCCGCTGATAACTTCAACCAGATGCAAAATGCTGGATGGTTTGTGTGTGTGTGTGAATGTTGTCTGTACATGACAAAAATAAGCAAGCAGTTAAAATAGAATTTTAATATACCATATCTGGGAACAATTTGAATAAGATTCTTTTTTTAAATTAAAACAGAAAGAAGAAGGAAAAATTCAAGGGCAGCTTAATAATTCTGATTCTAACCAGTATATCAGAGAACTGAAAGATCAGATAGCTGAGCTGCATCATGAGGTAAGTGATAAAATTCTAGTGTCTGATCACTTGCACATTTTGTCATATTTTAAATGTAGTAAGTCTTGCTTTTCTAGTAGCTATTATAGCTTCAGAACCCGATTTTGCCAATGTAAATTATTTTAACTGAATGGAATTAACTTTTGTATGTGAGTCTTGCCTTGCCTTTGTATCCTGGGATGTAAGAGAATAAAAATCTCCTTAATTATATGACTTCACGTTAAATGAGACCAACATGTTCCATCTTTTCTCCTTAATTTCTTGAGTTGATCATACATTGTGCTGTGTTGTATTTGTTGCATTCAGAGCTATGTGCATGAAAATAAGCCCCTTTGTCTTTATTTGTTACAGCTTTTGAGGATAATTCAGTTAGAAACTAAACTGCGTTTGTACGAGCTGAAGAGTCTGTGGAGATCTCTTTTGGTACTTGTATTGTGAGGACAAATTCTATGTGTTAGTGTACCGAGATTGCTTAAAAAGAAGGATGCTTGCTTAATATCAGTTAACAGATTAAGTTTTAAACTGCCAAAACCTTTAGCCTATGAAACTTGTCTTCAGACTTCCTTGCTTTAATAGTTGTAGTAACTGTCTCTTAGTTAAAAAGATCAGAAGGTCTTGAAACCGAAATGGCTTGTGTAACTGCTGTGCTCACTGGCTCATTTCAGTTTGTCCTATGTTGTGAAGAAATGTCTTTACTTAACACTGTCGTGCAAAATGCCCAGTCATCTTTGCATTTTAGTATGCTTCTGTATGCATTCTAATAGCTCTGATAGCGTAGCTTAAAGTTGTAGTATTGTAGACAAATACAACCTATTAATTTTGTTTGCCTTTTTGGTTTTGTTAAATAAGCACATCCTTTCTTTAAGTGTAGTTAGTGTTTTTGTAACAACCCTAGTAGATTCAAACTCTTCGGACCCATCCCTTGAGAGTTATAATATAGCAAAGGCTCTTGGAATGCTATCTCTTCCATAGATACAAGATAGTCTCTAGGGCCACCAGTCCAGCACCTCTACTTATCACTAAGCTCACTTAAAAAATAAATTTAAAAATCAATAACCTGGCATTTTCCATTAAAGGACTATAACTAGCTTGCTTTGTATGGGAAGGTTCTTTGTAGAATTCCCAGAAAGCCAGATACCTTGTGAATTTTGCATTATGAAAAAAAAAAAAAAAAAAAGAACTGTACTGATTGTGCTCAGTTTAAAAGATTAAAAAAAAAGTTTTGGAGAAAAAGTAGGGTTACCATTGGAAAGCTGTTGCATAATTTTCTGTATACAAGCAATTGTCATATGCCTGTCTGAGCAACACTATTTTCAGGAAGGCAAACAATTGTTTGTTTTTTATTGTGAACAGGTTGTAAGGAAGGTTAGGTTTGTTAGCTGAGAGAACTATGATGATTGAGTCATTCTAGTGATTCCTAAACAGTTAAGTCTGGACAAATCTTTAATAGCATTTCTATTTCTTTAAAAGAAAAGGCCAGCTAGTAGGTATACAAATCTCTACAATACTAGAGTTCACATAATTCCATGTAGAAGAGCACTTCTCTCCCAGAGGTGCGCTTTGTTATGGCTTATTGCTTACCTAGTTTGGAAATTAAATTATAGGAACAAAATATCTCATTCTAGAATATATACAAACAGCAGCAAGAAATCCTTATATACTAAACAAGTTATAAGCTGATAGCATCTCTGAATGCTTCCTTACAGTTCTTTTTAATCCTGGAAGTCCTTGTTTACTAATCACTTTTTTCCACATACTTTAATATCTCTAGTTGTCTAGTATTTAAATAGAAACTTTAGAGGGAAAGTAACACTTCAGGCACAATCAGGCTTTATGGAGGGAAAGTAATACTTAAGGCTTTATTTTGAGCATAACGTACTGGGCTGATTTTTAAGATAATGTAGGATTAAGTCTGAAATGTAGGTAGTATTTATGGGTAGGTTGATTCTATTGAAGTCTTCAATCAACATAGCTGCTAAGTGAAGAACTTTATTTGCAGTGTTTTCTGGAAAAGCAAAATTTAACTGGCAAAAAGAAGAGGCAAAAATGTTTGCTCTCAACTGCTAAATGCTAGGACTAGTATACTTCAGTCAATACCAATTAAAATTAACTGTGAAATCTGCACTGAAATGTCTTCATGTGTAGCTTCATTAATGACCATACTACTTGGCTGCTTTTTTTATTCTACTTTTGCAAAAGCTGGGGGCAAAAAAAAGTTACAAATAACCCTGCAAATTCATCTTCCTGAAGACATGGTAATAGGCTGACCCCAGTCTCCTAGCTGATTAAAGGTAAAAGGCACTGGGAAGGCAATAGAGTTCTTAGTGACTGTATGAAGTTAACACTTCCTATATTTTACCTGCAGAACTTTAAACTGGACACCAATTAATGCAAAAGTTATAGTTGGGCGAAGTGACACAAGGTTCTTGGTGATGCCAAGATACTTATTGATGATTCTGGTTATTGAACACTTTTCCTTGCTGAACACTTGCAGCACTGAATTCTTACAGAAGTTTACATCAGAAGAATTGCAGGTTCTCAACCTGAAGGCTGGAACACAATAATGAAATATTATGTACTGAATGAATACAAGTAACTGGAATGAAGTCCATATTATTCTTCTGTTCAAAGACACTTTTGTGTCTTTGGCTGGAAATATGAGTGTGTGTGTCCCTATTATCAGTGGAACCTGGAGTAGTGGGATACTCTAATTCCATCCTGTGATGTGACCTTGCCAGTGGAAGGTCTCCAGTAAGAAACACCAGAGAGTGGGGCAGCAGGAGTTGGTTATTAATGCTGCCTAGGGTCTCAAGCTGAATCCTCCCTGTGAAAAGTTGGGTTGTGGGTGTGCTGCTGCAGAGCAGAAACAACAGGCTGCTGCTGATGTGGCACGTCTTGACTTTGTAATGGAAAAAAGTTGACACTGAAATTTCAGTTACCATACTGGAACAGTTGAGAGAAGTAACCCAAAACAGCTACGTTATCAGAATGCTGCGTATAATGTAAGATAAATTTTATTTTAAAAGTTTTTATTTCCAATCCTCTGCCTTTTGTTGCCATTTACATAATTAATTTTGGCCTGTCTTTTCTGAGCTCTGACAGGCTGCAGTTCCTGTGAAGCAGCTTTATTACTTGTCATAAAGGCACCAGTAAGCTTGTCTTTTCTGTGCCCTGTCTTTGGCACAAAAGTCAGATCAGATGAGTGTCATTTGACCTTACAATTTAACCTGCTCTAAATGATGTAATGTTAATGATATAAGTTTACAGGCACTGCAAGATTTGTAACGGGTTACGTATTGTCAGATTGTGTGCTGAGTGCTTGTATTTCAGTGAAGTTTCCTTTGATTAGACTCTAAGGTATTAAGTAAGAGCATCGTCTGTGAAACATTTTCATTATTCAAGAAACTGTCTCACTTCAGTAGGTAGCATGGAAGTAAACAGTTAATGTTTGTGGGGGAAAAATACATGGGAATGTTGAGGTGCCTTGAATTTTCATTAAGTAAAGGGCTTAAGGAAAACTGAAATAAATCAAACTAGTTCTTGTTCAACATAAATCACATACTGGGAGGAAGAAAAAGGAGGAGGTACTTCGTAGTTTGCCACTTTTTTATTTATAAATCATTTAATTTCATTCAGTTTGAATTAAAAATTACTTAAGTTCTGTATTTCATATACTGCCCCTTTGTACATGCAGTACTTCATATATATTACACAGCAGCTGTCTCTGCTTCCTGTTGGATGTTGCAAGGCTCGTATGTGTTACCTAGATTACAGGAGTGGTACAAAAGATTAGAATTGACATGCTTACCCACAGGCTACACTGGCAGACCACAAGACACCTTTGGAGACAGAAGCAAGTGGTTTCCAGTCTTACAGTCTTTGTGATTTAGTAGGACTGAAGTGCTTAAGGTTAAATTGTATTCAAAGCAAAACTGTGTAAAAACCTGTCCTTGTCATACTGCTAGCTGATTTTTGTGTCTCTTGGAATGTTTTAATGAGTTTGTTTTGCTGTTAAATTTCAGTTTCTTTTTTATGAGGTCTTTAATCTTAGCACAATTTTCATAATAAGCTAGATTCTTCCTAGTATGTATTCAAATAAAATAAAGCGCATAGCCTCTACGGTTTGGGATTGTAGAGCATTATTCCATGCTGTTGCTACTGCACATTGTACATATGCATTGGGGGATAGCTTTATGAAGGAGAGAGCAGCATACAGAAACTTGCTGCTTCTTTCACTCAGAATGTGTTCTTCCTTGGTATTTGAGAATCCCTGAGAAGAGTATAAAACTTAAAGCATGCAAGAATAATGGAATGGCACTGAATGCCTAAGGGATGAATAATCATGAGATTTTCTTAGTTGCCACTGGAAATTGTCATTGTCCAGGAGAGCTCCAATTTCATTTTTCAAAAAGTAGCATTCAGTGGATCCTCCAAATACTAGATACTGATACAAATACTGTCTGAAATTTCACTTCTAAGGTGTCAATTTTGCTCACTTCATTTTTCTTAATGCAGTTCCAACACTTCGTATTTATTGTACATTACAGTATAAGCTTAGGACTGAAATACACTCAATTTAAATATTTTCCTGATTTCACTCAAGCTGACTAGCTGCTTTAATTTGCTGTTCATAGAAGGCAGGAGTATATCTGATATATTCAAAACCATTTTTCACACTTACCTGTACTTCAGGGATCTGGTAGTTGAGGAATAAGGAGCATTTACTCACTTCTCTCCAGTGCAAAAATCAGGATCCTCAAGTGAAATGGGGGCAGGGATAAATTCCTGAAGTTGCATAAATGCCACTTGCATCACTGAAAAATGAGCTACTTGCTAAAGGCCAGGGAGAACGTTCTGGGAAAACATTGCTGTTTGCCTCTTATATTCTTTCTCAGGCATTTGCTATTGACCGACATCAGAGACAGGATACGGAGCTAGTTTTGCCCTAGCTGTTCTTCTGTAACGATATATGCTTTTAACAAATAAATGCTTGACATGTTTTGAGAGGAAGAAAGGATGAGATAGCGCTCAAACATAAAAATCTTATGCATATGCTTTTGGTGTTTGAATGAAAAACAAAATCCTGATATTAGTGTGCCACAAAGGTTAAGTGTTCAAGAGGTTAGAAAACCCTCTGCAAACTGCCCTCGTTAACAGCATGGCTGATGGAAAAGAAGATGACAGATGCAGCTAGAGCATTATTTTCCAAAATGATTTTTTGAGGTTTTTAGAAGGCTATAATGGTAACTTCAAGGGAAATTCTGGTGATTAAATTCTTGCGTATTGACAATGCAGAAAAAGGGTTCTGTTTGTGTTTTTTATATTTCTCACTTTTAGTATCTTAAACTTGATGGCTTCTCAAAGAAGTAGTGACCACTACTTTACCTCTCCAATCCCACATACAGAGTTTTATCTAGGAATGGATCTGATATTATGTTGTAAGAACCTAATGCAGTCAGTAAGATTCTGATACAGGTGTTATCTCATGGTCTGATCTTGTTCCTGGTGAACTTGCATTTTAAGATTGGCTTAATGAAAAGAGATATAAAAGTTGGGGGTTAAATACTATGCTTTTAAAAGATTTTGCTTGTGTAATAAAATTCAAGACACTTTAGGTAATTACTTTGAGGATAAATAATGTATAAGATATGACCAAAGCAGTAATTTGTAATATGGCTAAAGCTATTAGTTAAAGCTACATTTTGCAACTTAAGGTAGCTTTCTAGAGTTACCACTGCTGAAACTAAAATGGAGAAGGGAAAGTAAACTCTAGCCATCAGCGTGAAGGATGAAGAAAACCTGTATAGGCCACATAATACAACAACCAAACAGAATTCAGTGCGCTGTCATCTGCAGGAGGAAAGTTTAAACCACATTAACAGTTCCTTTGGTCTTAAATACCATGAACTTGTAGGTAAGCTCTGCTTAAAAAGTGCTTGCTTATTTCTTCCTTATTTTTATTTTAGTGGTTAATCTTAAATCAGCATGGTACAGTGAGTGGTTCTGGTCTCAAGCACAGTTTAGTCTTTGTACAAGCTATACAAGCAACTAAATGACTGTGTCAACCATGGGCAAGCACAAAATGACACTGCTGTTTTGGCCGCTTGAGTAGCATGAGATCAGTTGATCACTCCTAGCAGCATTTGTAGCTCCTGATTCTCTCAACAATAGCATCTGGCTTTTGGTGGCGGCATACCAGCAGGGAGCATTATGCCTTTCCTCTTCATTTTGTAATTAGGTCGTCTTTGAGTCAAATTCAATGCTTAGCAAATCAAATGCTCTGTAATCTGAAACACCACTAGACTGCGTTCACAAGCAGGGTAAATAACTGAGCTTTATTCTGCTGTACTTAGGCTACTGTCATCCAGCTACTCAATTTGGATGTGCCTGTACTGCTTTGTTATCATAAGTGCCTACAATGTGGACACATCTTCCACCCATTCAGAGCTTTAAAGGTTATATGTAGCTTTGGGTGATGGACATAGAAGGATTAACTGTGAGAAATGAATTCTAGTTCAAGCTATCAGAAACAAAGTTCTTCACTGATGACGTATTTATAAGGCAATGACTTGCATGCATCAAATCTTATGAGTTAATGAGACAAGATCAGACTTATCAGGATTTAGATCTTGGAAATAAATATGTAACATTTCATTAGAATTGGGGTGAGAACAGCAAGTCCAAAAAGGCTTACTACTTTTCTTGTAACATCTGTAGTTGGACGTAATGCTCTCCTACTCAGTCTCGTTATTTCCGCTCCTTGTCTCCTGGAGATAATGAGATTCATGAAAGTTTGGAAGTGTGCTGCTTACTGTCCATGTAGTATGCTGTGTACTGTACTGTACAGGCAAATATGTATTTGGCTTTTTGTGGTTGTCACTTCTCATGCTTGCTTTCATAAAAACAGCTGATCTCCTAAGCTAAGATTTCAGTCAATTTCTACGTTGTTCTTAGCAATTTTCACTAAAACTAATGCTTGTTAAAAGTACTGCTTCTTTCTCAATACTGACCAGAATCACATTATCACCTTCCAATAGTTTGTTTTACTGGACAAATGCTTTCAGAATGTCTCTCTAAATGTTTTCTTACTTGATAAGAAATGCTGTCCCTGAAAGGAAATATGTTAGCCCTCAGATTTACAAAGCAAGTGCTTCAACTTGTGGTAGAAGTTTATAGCACAATAAATCATGTGCTTTTCTTCTACCATATCTTGCAAGCACAGTCGGACAACAGACCATCAGATTTTCCCTCCCCACAAGCAAAGCTCTTGCAAGGCTGCTGGACAGCTAAAAATGTAGTTGCTCTACTAGTACGTGTCAAAGATAGAGTCTCTGTGCTGGCGGAGTCTGATTTAAGTGGTTGTGGTCAGTCTGAGGAACCTGTGATGTGATAAGATAGCGTTTGTGAGGTCATGTGGTTTGCAAACACCCAGTCTAATGTAGCAGCTTTGTCTACGCACGATAGTTAAATATATACTGTATGCTTTAGAAAAGTGAATAGCTTTATTTCTTTATTTCAGCTTGTACTTAAGAATTAAAGATGTTATGCTGGCTTGATAATCCCAAGACTGTTACAGAGTGAGACTGAACAGATTGGGAGACTTAATACTTTCCATTACTTCCTCCAATGTAGTTACCCTGTTCTTCACAAAAAGCTGGCTTTAAACACTATCTGGCTTAGCTAAGCAATGAACAGGCAGAAGTTCTGTTGCACAGTGGAATCAGTGTGTGTGTATTTTGTGAAAATCAGTTGTTTATTTTGATTCATTTTGAATGGATGTTTACAGTAAACACAGACATCCTACACGTGTCCAAAAAGGCATGATTGATTTCATAACGATGCTACTCTGTTCCACGAACCTTTGGCCATAGACTCCACCTTCATCTTTGCATCAGCTACATGCCCCTCAATAACATTGTCAACAAAATGGTGAGTGAATAGTGTAACTAAGAATAGTGGATGCAGTGTCACCTTAGAGCAGGTATGAATTTGTTCACTGCAGTGGGACTAGAAAATGAGGGCAACGGTTTTAGATAGAAATCCTAACTGTTTCACTCCCACTACCGACAGATTCAGTGATAAAATGAAGGCTGGTGACTGTTCTCTGTAGAAACACTTCCCTTTTTTCCATGTCTGTATCCTACAGTATCTGAGCTTTAGATCTGTCTCGTGGAGAAATATACTAGTTCTTGATTGCAGTATTAGAAATGAATGTAGCAAACTGTACCTAACTATACTCCCTGTTTAGAGTTTGGATTGCCAAAGGAAGTGAACTGATTATAGGTAACAGTACTTCATTATCATGGCAATAATGCTGCTCTCCTTGCATGTTGCTTAAGGTGTGTGACCTCTCTGCTGTACCACCCAGAGCTTTGTCAGGATGTGTCCTGAGCTGCTGCTTACAGATCAAGTTCTGTTGGGGATTGAACAGAGGGAGGGATTGTGGTACTGGTTTGAACTTAACAGAGTAGTTGCTCCTTGGAAAGATGTTGTATGTACGGTGGTAACACAGGTGCCATCTAATTTCTACTTGAGAAACAAGCTCAAGAGAAGAATGCTATGTATTAGCATTGTTTGTACGTGGAGCTAACAGTGGACGTGTGGTAGAAACCCATCCTAAAATTCTTACTGCTCTCGGAATAGCAGGCAGCATGGATAGAAGTTACTTTTGCCTCTGATCTATGAAATTAATGTTACATAGTCTGATAAAAATACAGAGGTTAACTCCTGTTTTAAAAGGACAGAGTAAAAGTGCGAAATGATCATTTCCTGTAACTGTACCCATTATGGGTACATTTTCAGTCTCTGTATCAGCCAGTACGTTCTAGTTAACACTTGAAGTTTCAGTAATTTTTCTATTTATAGATGTGCGTGCTCTACAGGGAGAAGGAGCAGTGAGATTTAGGTAGTTCCTTGGATATAAGTCTGTGATAATTGCAGTATGTTCAGCGTGATCATGCTGTTTTAAATTATTTTTGTTGCTACGTCTGCACTCCAAATAAATACCTTCATTAGAAATTCATGTGGGAAGAATTTATGGGAACTTTCCACCTACCAGCTAGCTACTTACAGAAACTTCTCAGGGTTAAGTCAGCTTAACTTTTCTGGAATTATACATGATCTCATTACAATAAATATGGCACGGTCTTAGAAAAACACCCTTAATAGACAAAATCTGACTTAGAGTTACTGAAGACTGACTTCTCTTGAAAATATTTGTAGTTTAAAAGTTGGTTACTTCCTTAGCACTGTTGCTATTTCAATTCTGTATTTGAAGAACTTCAAAGTTTAATTTGATTATATGGCAGTAGATCAAAAACACTCTTTAACCATATAGTGCAGTGATCAAAAAGTCATGACCTCCCATTGATCACTTTATTGGTTTCCTGTTCTGATTCACTGGAAACCTTCTGGTCTGAACACTTGTTGCTAGTTTTAATCTTTGTCACGTTTACAATACAGCAGACTTGTCTTTAGTAAAACTGATATACAACATAAATCTAACGTATTTCCTTTTGGCCCAAGAGCTCTTTGACTGATAGTATTGAAAAAAACCACTTATTAAAAAAAAAGGCAGCAAATGTTCAGCACATTCAGAGCAATATGAAGTACATAGTTGGACAACTACAAGTGAGCTTGCTTTAATGCATTAAAACTACTTCATAGTTTTTATTTCAACTTGCTGGCATCTATAGGGATTTTATAAAGCCTACAGACTGAATATGACTTTTAAAGAGGCAATTTAAAACAGAGACCACATTTTTTCTTATAGCACTTAAATAAGCCTGAAATGACTCAGTCTTGGAAATTTCTTGCTGCTGTTTTGTTTTTTCACTTTTGACACACTGCAATGGCTTGAACTGTTTAGTGATATGGTCAGCAAAGTTCATTTTTGGTAAATAGTTTGTGTCCCAGTGTTACTCTGCTTTTAAAACTCATACTTTTTAAAGGATCATCCAAAGGTAGTTCTTTCTTTAAGCTGCAGAACATAAATAATCACATGAGCTTGGAATACAAAGAATTAATGACGAGTGGGGAAAATTCATCTAATACCGTGGTACCTTATGACTGTTTTTAATCCCATCAGAGATGACAAATCTCACTCTGGAGACTTCAGGCTTTTAGCTTTCAAGAACAGCAGCCATATTGGTACAACTGAAAAAGCACCCTAGGTCCTTTTGAGTAAATAACATTGCCATTCATTGGTGGTTTGGTTTGGGCCCACAATGAAGTTATAAGGCCTGGCATTTAGTGTTTGCTTGTCTCTGATTAGTTTCTACTGTTGCGAGTTTCAAGGTGTTTTGCTGCAATTGCTATAACAAGTTGGTAGGTCATACTGAAACTGTTAGACTGAATTCAATGTATAAACTTCAGAAACAGTTGTACTGTTTTGAGATGGTATGGATCAAAAAGTTCAGACACATGAGACCATGGAGGCAACTGGATATAGAGAGATGCAGCATCTTCCTACCGTGAAGTCATGCTGCAAGTTGGCCTTCTTTAAACCCTTATGCCTTACTAAAAGCAACACGAAACTAATTTCCTCTATCTGCTTCTTTCTGCATGTCCCAAAAACCATAAGAAATCAAATGGAATTTTCTAAGATTCATTTTATTACATTTCAAATGGAAGAGCCAAAGAATTTTTGTCAACTGATTTTTATCTTGGTATGTACATTATAAACATGATAAATTTCTTGGGATAGGCAGATGAGGTAATTCCAATAGGCAAACACAGTTTGAAGTCATCAATACAAAGTGGAGTTAGTTTTCTTCAGGAAACACCTATTAAAAGGAATACTGTTTAAGAGAAATCACCAATCTTTTCCTGTCTAGAATAACTGATTTTTATTAGGGTCCACTGTGGATTGTGCAAGGTTCCCACCTCAGTTATGCTAAACTCCATCCCGATTAAATGGCCAAATGTGCTGAGTTCCAAACAGTCTTCAGTATGCTGGAGTACAGCTGGATTTTCCTACGCTGACTGGCCAAAAACAATGTCAGAGAGCATTGCTAGACTCCCTAAAAATCAACCTTTTGTTGATCTGATTAAAACTTTTGTAGTGTGAAATTTTTTAGATGAGGAAATTTCTGCATTTTAAATGAATCCACATCAAAGCTGTTTAAAAAAACAACTTTAAAAATAAGTAAAAAGCCTCCATGATAAAGGAGATGTTTAATAGGGTTTTATTAGCTTAGTAGCAAAGGAAGCAATTTTGTAAACAAATTTTGAAACTCTTACTGATGTTATTTGTATGGCATCATCAAGATATTTCCTGCTCTAAGTCACAGTACCTAATACACTGTTCTTAAACAGCAATTTCAACTTGTTTGATTTTTGTTCAATTATTCAATTAATGCATTAAATACTGATTTGTACTGCCTTGCAAACCTCACTTTTGGGGGTGGGGAGGAGGGGAAATCAAAGACAAGTTGCAAAGCTATGTAATGGTGATTCCAATCTGATGTGATGGTGATTCCAGTCTGCTAGAATGTAAGCTCATGTCAAGCCCCCACCCCTAACAATTCAGGCAAACTTTACTATTTGTAGTTTATGTGAGCTACAAAGGGAAATCAGTGTTTTTGTCCAGGCTACTGTTGTATTTAAATTTCCCTGAAGTAGTTTTCCAGTCTTTTAATGGATTTTCAATCTCCTACTTATGTTCATGTCTCTTCAATGAGCCATTAGAACATGTTGAATGATTTGCATTTCAACAAAATCTAGACAGTTTCCTAGGTGTGTATTTAAGAATTCTGACATGAAATTAAACCTGAGGGAAAGTACCAGTAAATACAAAGCATAGTAACACTATCTATTTAAGAATATACTTGTCTGTTCTGTCCATTTCAAGTCAGATCTCAAGCTGAAGCTTTTTTCCTAAAGAAGGAAATCTGAGACGACTCAAAGTTGTTCTGAAATATTAAGATCTAAGCTATTCAGACTAAATGAAACCTGTCTGAAAACATGCAATGAAGATGTGACTTGTTTCCTGAATTCCTCTGCTAAGGATAGCTGTATATCTCCTTCACGTCTGCCTCAAAGTGAAAAGGAAGAAAAAATTACTGATTTTTGTTTTGCTTTTCCTTTTTTCTTGTTTTTACACATTGTTTGCAAATTTTTTGAGGTCTGCAGAATGTATTCTAACTGCTTCAGTTTTTAATCTAGAGGTAGATATGGCAGTGGAGAAACCAAAATGGCTTTTGTAAGAGAGATAGGGATGGCTATCTCCAATTTTTCACATGGATCTCATGGAAGAGAGGCCCATACAGTCCCTCTCAGCTGCTGTCTTTCAAACAGCAGTCCCTGTTATTAAGGCCTCTTCCTCAGGAGGAACAGCAGTGATTGGATAACTTGAATAAGCAGAGTAAACAGAAGTTCTTGTATTCAGCACCTGTCCCAGTGTGGTTGGTTTGGTCTTTGTGAATTGTCAGTAATTTCCAGGAATGACTCTCATTTGGCATTCGTAACAGCTGTTATTAATAATCATAATTAGGCTTGCATTTATAGCTATGGCTTTAGGCTAAAAAACAAACAAAAAAACAACAAAAAAAAAAAAAACACAAAAAAAATTAAATAAAGTGAGACAGGAAATTCACTGACACTGAAATAAGAGCCACAGCCTTGAGCTGTGTCTTAATACAATTATAATGATAGTGCACTTCTAATTTAGCAAATCTTTTCTAAATTGTCAGAGAATATCATGTTTCTACACAAAGAATGTCTTCTGTAATACATAACTTATTTTACACATAATATTGAGTATTATGCAAGTTATCAGGAAGTTCTCAAAAGATTGTCCTTTGCTTTTTGCATATGACCCATGTGTTTGGGTAAAGCTGCTGTATAATTGAGGAAAAATGAAGGATGCCTTTAAGTCACTTTTTTGCATTAAACTTTTTTTGTGTGATATATTATGTCATACTTCTGCTTTTCTTAAATCTCAGACTTTCTGTTAAAATGCTCTGCTACAGTTCTGTCACAATGCAAGCCCATCAGTACCTCTTGTATAAAGAAGCTGATTTTGTTGGGGAACTTAGAGCCACCATTTGCATCGTAGCTGTACAGCCATTAAACTTGCGAAGAGGTTTTAGGTGAAGGATTGCTAATATTAGTTTCTGCAACTATTTGGTTTAGCTCACAAATTCTCTATTTGTGCAGAGTTCATGTTGCAGTGGTTTCATTATGAATGTGTCTGGCTGTGGAAGTACATCCTTATATTTAAAAATGGGTTTCAGAAAGCATAAGACGTCTAAGGAGATGTTTGTGTGCGTGGAAGTGAAAATGCAGCATGAAAAGGCTTGTAACCTTAACTTTGTACGTGCTTTTTGTGTGCATATGCAGAAATGTTTCTGCATTGCAGTGCCAACTGGACATAACACTGCTATTCGTCTCACGTTACAACGTATTTCCCACTTGTTCAATCCGAGATGCTCTGACTGCTTCATTTTCTGAGATGAGCACTCTTCCCAAGGAAGCTGCTGGGAGAAATGATAGTGTGCTAGTGTACGTGTTAACTGAAGTGGGACCCTCCCAATGGATGGGTGTCAGCAGTAAGTAGTAGTCAACTGCTGACTACCAGGGATCCTATTAAATGCTGTGGACCATTAGTCTTAGGAACTTGTAGGAAATTCAATTAAACTGCTTTTATTCATGTTAAAGGTGATTATAATTTGATATTTTTAATTGGCTTATAATTAGACTTAATTTTCTATTATCTTTTCACGTTGACAGTATTTTTACTGAATTATAGGACAGGCATTTGAAAATGCTTATAACTTGTTTCCTTTAGCTAAACATGGTTAGATCACACTTTCAGCAACATTCTAGTTTTCTTTTGAATCATATTTGTTTTATAACCAGGAAATGTTACTAAGAGTTACTAAGACTTCCTACTGTTACTAAGGTAGAGACAAAGAGGGAACTCTGATTTTTTTTAGATTTCTCTTGCTGAAAACAGTAGCCTTAAAATTTCAGTATCGTTATTCTTTAAATGCAAGTTTAACATACTGCCTTCTGCCAAAATCAACTTCATTCACCCAAGCCAGCAATCATATTTTATCATATTTTGATAATAGTTGTGCATTGCTTGCTTTATCCTACTGTGAATAGATTGAATGTTTATTGGCAAATATTCTTGGAACCTGTCCTTACTACTACAGAATTGGGTGAGTCTCAAGAATTGGTTGCTGAAGCCTTTGAAAGGAATCAAAGTAATATTTCAGTTTGACTTCTTTTGACCATTGAATTCCTAGCTAAAAATAAAAAATCTGAGGCTGAACATAATGTTTCACAGCGCTTAAGTTGAACTCTTTATAACAAAAAGATGCTCTTAAAAGCTTGAGTTACACTTTATATTTAAAAAACAAAGGGGCTTAGAAATATAACTTGCTTGCAACTGACTAGCACCCTCCATTTAACTTGTAAGAACTTATGAAATGTATACTTGTATATATTATAAAATTCTAAATGTTTCTTTGCTGTCTCTCCCTTACGCCTGGCTTGATGAGGCAGTCAGCAACAGGTAAGAAAGTTTATGAAGGTTAACGGATCTGATTGTTAATACTCTTCCAGCCTTTTTCTTCCTGCTTCTCTGAATTTCTGAAAGTACACCGTTACTCGTGTATGTGTAAGTCTCTTCATATGTTGACCAGCAGGACATGCTGCTTCCTTTAAGCACAAGAAGGTACATAAATGCAAGAAGTTGGTCGTTTAGTCATGATTTTGTTCTTGGCTCAGATGGCTTTTGAAAGAATAATAAAATATTTCAGTCACAATGTCATTTACCCTTTGAAACATCCTAAAGACCATGTGAATGTTATAGTGAAATATAGTGAAAACTGGGTTAAAGCCACAGCCACCTAGACAATATGACCTGGATGTGCGAATTAAAGCAAAACATGTGGGTTTACAAGACCTAGTTTTACAGACCTGATGAGATTTGAGATTCTTGCAAAACTGAAGCAATAGAAAAGTTCATTTGAGTGTTACTTCTCAGGGTCAGAGAGGTCTAGTTCCCTTCATAAGAAGCAGAGCCGGACCTAAGACTGAAAGGATTAACCAGTATTGGCTCTTTTTACAGAAGTGACAGATCCTCATGTGTACCTGGGGTGTAAGTCCATATTCTGTTCATCATGGCTGCAAGAAAAAGGCTGTTCTTTTTCTTCAGGTGGAATGATAAGAGTAAAACTAGGTTGGTTTGTGTGTGTTTTTTTTTTTTTTTTTTTTTTCCCCAAATCCTTTCTTAGATGTCCCATTATGTACGATGCTTTGCTACTTGAATGACAACATCTTGGCATGATGCTTTATTTCCTACATTATGTTCAAGCAACATGCTGATGGTAAGGATCTCAAGGAGTCTCAAAAGTAGGCGAACAAAAAAAATAAGGTAATTCATCAACTGCAAAATCTAAGCCATGCCTACTGAACAATAAACAGTAGCTGTAATTCAGGAAAGATATTTTGGAGTTACCACTGAGTCCTCTGACATCAGTGCGCAGTGTCAGCCAAAACAGACATAACGTTGTTGGGTGACAAGAGGAGTGTATTTTTTTTTTAAAGGCCACCTTATTGCCATCACAAAACTTTGAAGCAGGGTTAGTTTCCACCTTAAGATGGCTGTAGAGAAGTTAAAGAAGGTCTGGAGGGGAAGTTAAAGGGCAACTAAAATGATCAATGGTCTTGAGTGCTGCTGCTTTGTGAGGAGAGGCTAAAAAGACTGGAACTCATCAGTTTTAGAGGTAAGGTTGAGGGAAGCATTATCATCAGGGTTTCAGAATTGTGCCTGAAGAATTGCTTTTTACCACTAGCTCCTGCATTACTAGAACTTGGGGACAATCCCTGAAAAATGTAGGAGATCAGCTAACCAAAGAAAAACAAAACACTGCCACCAAAAAAAAAGCCAACTCATCAGTCAAGGATAATTGGTCTATAAGTGAATGCCAGAACAGCTAGGGAGGTGTATTCTTGTACTTGCTATGACAGTTTTGAAGTGGGAGATCGAGAATATGAAGGGAATGGTTGCAAAAATTGGTCATGCTCATGTTTGTCCTTAAAAGCAGAACAACACGAAGTCCTATTCTTGCTATGGGAGACGGAATACTGGGCTGATTGGATTGCTGCCCTGACTGAAAAAGGATACTGAAGGTCCTGTCTTGGGGTGGTGGGGGGAGAATACCACTTTCTTATTAGAAGTGCAGAACCTCACTTCTACGCTACAAAGTGGCATGAGTATGAAACTGTTCATTTTACTGAACATCTGTTAGAGCATTTTACTGGTGTCAGCCACTGGTATCTAATTACAAGAGAGTACCTACTGTTCGCAAGTTGTTCCAAATGCTTTCAGAAACCTTCCCAAGCTTTTCTGCTGCAACTCATACTACCAGTAATGGGTCTCCTTCAGAAATGTGCCTAAACAAATATTAGTGTTGCCCTTGAAATATTTTCAACTCAAATTTTTCAAAGTTGTAAATAGTGCCGAGTTCTTCCCATCCTCATCTGTTTGGTGCTTTTAATTTCTTGAAGATTGTTTCCAAAATCTCACTTCTTCTATCAACATTCATATTTAAAAGAATTTAAGGTGTAAATCACTATCTTCAATTGGGGGGAAAGTATTTTTCAAGATGAAATGTCAGTACATTAATGATCGCAAAACCTAGATTCAGCAGAATGTTAATTCTATTTTGCAATCTGTCACTTCAGTGTTCAAAGACAATTGGATATGAATGACTGCACTTACATTTTAACAAGTACAGTGTTTTTTTCAGGTATCACTTTTTTTAATTTCCCAAACTCAGAATGGCAGCCGTTCTAACAGTAATGTGCATCCCACTGTCCATGCTTTTCACGCATCACTGAACTGGAATCTTCCCCGGTTGGAAGGGACCCTGCAGGGTCTCTACTTCAACTACCTGCTCAAAACAGGGTTGATGATTTCAAAGGAAGCTGCTCAAGGCTTTTTTCTTGGCTGTTGAAAACCAGCCTCTCTGGGCAACCTGTTTTAATTCTTAATTGCCTTGTAACAACTTTTCCTTCATATTCAAACAACTTTCTGTTCTATGTTATGATCAGTGTCTTTTCTCACATCGTGCATTTCAGTAAGGAGTACGCCTCTGAGCTCCTGTCTTTTAACTGTCCCGATGCCTTTCCACTGAATCTACTACTTAGTATCTTGTACTGAGCAAGGAGTGAGATAACGAGCAAAATAGGCCAGAGGTAGTCTGAGTGACAGGTAAAGAAGAATCATTTCCCGTGATGTACTGGCTATGCCTTTGCAGTACAGCCTATATGAGATTAGCCTTCCTTGCTGCTCGGGGATGCTGCTGATTCATGTTTAGCTCACTATGTGTCAGGACTCCCATGTCATCCTCAGAGCTGGTAGCCAGCCAGTCAATCCCCATAATACAAATTCTATGCTATAGTGTTTCTGTGTTCCTCTGTGCAAGTCATTTTTCAAGCAGACAGAAGTTATTAGGACTATATCACCAGGCACACACTTGTCACATGTTCTCTACAATACATTCGTGTTTCCTCTTAGCAGTCTGGTTCCTCTTGGATGTGAGGAGTAGTTGGAAAAGAAGGCAGGCAAGCATGAAGCTGCAGGCCCAAAGAAGTGTTTCTGGAAGCTAACAGACTGTGTATGCTTTCATTTAAGGTAACAAAACAAACAAAAAAATCACACTGTTTTCTCAGACTTACTTTAGGATTTCACAAAGGCAGTGTCTATTATGAACACCCCACCCCCCCCTCAGCACCAGGCACGTATTTTGTGTTTGGAAAGGCTACTGCTTAAAACCACAAAGCCATGATTTTGTCATGTTACCTAAGTGTGTTCCTCTAAAGGTATCACATGCTGAAGTCCTCAGGAAAGCAGTGAGGCTGTTGGCTTGGCTTTATGAATATTTAAAACAACTAATATCGAACATCAGCTTTATAGTTCAGATGAGCCCATGGCTGAAGTGTGAAGATACAAAAGTGTTTATCTCTTACTCTAATGTAAAACTTGTAGGGTTTTTTTTTTGTGTGTGTGTGTGTGGTAAAAGTGGAGAGGAATTGCTGGGTTTTGTTTTGTTTTTCTGGGGTTTATTTTCTTGGTGACTAAAACTGATAACTGTTTTGAAAATGTTATGTGGCAACTAATCTGATCGTATTGCAGGATATTTTTAAGGACAATATTTCTAAATCATGCAAGAATCTCTGTATCAGGTTTTCTGTATCCAGGTATATAAATTAGTATGAATTTTGTTCCGGATAAATATTACTGTCTAATATCTAATAAATGACATGAACAGATTTCACTTAATCATGAATTATGCTGTGCAAGTGTGGAACTTGTTTAGCTTGTCTTTACTCAAGCAAGTTCCTCATTAAACAACTGCAGCCTATGCATCTGAAAAAGAAAATGCAAAGACTAACACTAGTATGTGGAGTTATAACCGAGGCTTGGGTCTACCACATGTACCTATGTTCCCAGTAAGGATCTGTGATTCTGTAATATTTTTACATGCATTAAAAGTGATTAGATATATGGAGCCTTTACATGCTGGTAACATCTGACTTGTTGGCTTTTTAGCTTGTTGTGACTCTTGTGATCTTTTTTCCAAACCCTTTTTTATTCTCATTTCTTTGTACAAGCCCATGGTAAGTATAGAGATTCCTTCTTCTCCAAATGGAGAGGTAAAATCTTCTACTGATGTAAACAGCAAGGGCCTACAGACACTTCTTATTTGTCAAAGTGAACATCACTTCAAATTGCCAAAACATCAGATAGATTAGTGTTATAAAATCTCTTTAGACTTCTTCTATTTTCCAAGTCTGTTACTATGAGAAGTTACTTACAAAAAAGCACTTGATTTATCTTCCTTCTTAAACTTTGTGATGTTAGGAAGTTTCTCTAATGCTTTTTAATGTTCTTTTGCATCCTTATTTTTTTATCATAATAGTCTTGAACTGACCCTGAGATGATTATTACTAAAAGCTAGCAGAAGTGAAATTCTAAAGAAAATCCCAGGAGTGTCTTCAGTGAGCAGTGTTTATTTTGGTTTAAATTATGAGGGGGACTTGCCAGACTTTAGAGCTTTAGATTTTACTTTTGAATATCTTGAATACATGGTTAAATAACTTATAACTCCAAAGTGCATTTCGAATTAATATTATCATATCTGTCTGCAGACTGAGAATATTTTTCTTGTTTGTTCTCCTAAAATTGAAAAATTGAAATTAGGATCTATTTATGCTGTATGAAGAGAAGTTTGTCTTGTAGTCTTGATCTGAAATCTTCCCAGTTCTGAACTAGATAATGAAAAGACATGATGTTGTAGTGTAGTTAAAAATTAAGTATATTCTGTTTTTCTATGGTTTTATGAAACTAGCAGTATTTCCTTGGGATCCTTCTGCTTAGCGTTCTGAGAGGGCTTTTCTCAAGTGAGATGTCAGGTGATAAGGAAGGTCAGGTGATAAGGGAAAGAATGAAGCTTTAAAGGTGTGAAATGTGAAGGCCAAAAGTGCTGTGAAAAAAGGAATTATCCACTCTAGGAAAGTAACCATAAGTCATCGTCATGGGATATTAAAGATGCAGTAAATAGCCTGGAGGAATCTGTCATCTGTGATTCTAGAATCTGTCATCTGTGATTCTATGTACTTTGATTATTAAGCCTTAAAACTGAAATAGTCTGGGGGCAAGAGGAAAACTTTTGAAAACTCCAAGTACTGTCAAAGACACTCTATTAAGGTCTCTGATTAGACAGCTAGAAATGAGAAGTTGCTTTGTTCTCTTTTAGAAGTTATCACCAAATATGCTACTTCTAGTCTTTAATTTAAGTAAGGTTTCAATGAGGGGATGCTTTTTGAAAATGTTGGATGGTTCTGTTTTGGTTTTTACTGCCAGACTCTTTAGCTCTGTTTAACTGCTGAATTCCACTTTTTTTAAACAGATCAAATGCCTGAAAGGCCAGAGAGACTTCTCAGACCAACCCACTTTTGATGGGATTCACATTGTCAACCATTTCACAGGAGATGATGAATCATTTCATTCTTCTGATGAAGATTTTATAACTAACTCCATACAGGAGAGTGGGGTGAACTTTCATCTACACAGGAGGACTGGTCAGATGGCTTTGGATCACACAGTTGTAGACAGCAGTGACAGTGATGCTGAGGAAAGTACCCTCCAGACTGGGAATTCAGACAAGATTATTTCCAAGCAGAGGAGAATGGAATCTTACTCTACTACTGTGTGATTATCACTGTGACTAGCATTTGAAGACTTCCTATTTCTGTTTCTTTAAGGATTAGATTGTCAGATAACTGAAAGTATCCAGCAGTTGGTTTAGGTAACTATTGAATCTGGTCTGGACTGTGATAAATATACACATGTACTCTCTATCTGCCTTCTCTTTGCCAAATCTTGCTAATGATATACCATTGCCATAAGAAGCTGGAAGGAAGTTAATGGATGACAGTTCTGACAGTATTACTGAATGTTCCTTGTTTTAGAAACTACAAATACATAATTTCTTTAATGCATAAGAACCCTTCTTGCTGTTCACAAGCACGGGGATTATTTTCCTCAGAAGAATTTGCTCTTGTGCAATATTTTATGTCTGAACAAATGTGTATGTTTTACATTGTTATCCATTTGTGATCAAGATGGACCCTAATAAACCATCTGATCATGGCATATATATAATTATGCTTCTCAATTACTTTTGTTTTACTAAAGTTACTGAATGCCCACAGAAGGCTTGAAAGAGGAGCCTTTCTCTGTACTACTACATATGTGCAAATACTGGTCACTAATGTCATAACGGTGTTTTTCACCATTTTCACTTAAATTTATGTGCATCTGCTTTTGATGTTGCTAAATAATACCTGGTCTGACTATATTAACTACAATAATGTTTATTTTGTACATATTTATATATCTGCACCAAGCTGAAAATGTATATTATACCATTTTATACGAGGAATGTAAATGTTGCAATATGACTGTCTCTGGTATTCTACCTGGAAAATGAATTCTGTATATACACACTAGAAATGAATTACTAAATAAAAGCAAAACACTAACTTTACATTTAGTTTCAGCCTAGCTACACTAACAGGTTCATGTCTGAAATGCTTGTTCAAAACACTATTGACTGAAATCTTTTACCTTCATATATATGTAATGAAAATAAATTTTTCATGATTTAACAAGGTGGTTATATTTACTGTTTAGTTACTTCTAAGCTACAGTCCTGAGTTACCATGTAGTTTCTCTTGGGGTCTGGATTAGAGTGATACAAGGTGAAAAATTACTCGTCTCACACTTAACAGTTCTAATGGACTTATGATCAGTGCAGTAAAAATATGTAAGTTGTTTATTGCAGTCTTATATGGCAGAGCTATCTAGGTACTAACATAGGTCCTGTCACCAAAACAGCTGTAATTCTTCAAAGCGGTAAGTGCTGAGAGCTCTGCTTTCACCCTCTCCTTCAAACTGAGATCAAGTAACATGGCCCTCGGTTCTTGAACAGAACTTCATCTTCTGATATGGTCATATGAACGTTTACCTTCTGAGGCACCTTCTAGTCAAGAATAGCCTTAAGAGTGGTTATTGCCATCATACATAACTAACAATCCTTAAGGCTTAAGAACGATAGGGAAGGCTGAATGGTAAAAGCACCTTCTGGGCCTCTCAACTGCAACATCTGTCTAGGTATGATGCAATATAAATCTACAAAGCAGGTGGAAGACAGTCCACGTTTACCTACTTCTGCAGCTCCTGACTTGCTCTGATATTTCTGCAGATGGTACTCCATCTTACCGCTGGCTACGTTGTTCCCAGTATATCCTGTGGAAATTGGCAGCTCTGAGGAGGGTTAGTGTGACTTTGGTTCTGATCATTGTTAGAAATTTCAGGTGTGCAGAGACAAGCCATGCTGTTTTGTTTTGTTTGTTAGCAAGTAACAATTGTTGTGTTGTTTTGTTTTTTCCCTTCCAATGAGCATCTGGTAACTTATTTTGCACCTGGGCAATTGTTGCCCAAGAGAATAGGTGACAAATGTCTTGTTGCCTGTCATCAATACCAGCTGCAAGCCTCTCAGAGGTAATGTTGTATATATTAAGTGACAGGAATAAAATTCAGTTGGACTGCCATAAAAATCCTGTCTGCTTGAACAGTGGACTGTTACGATTTTGCAGTAACTGCCTTACTGTTCAAGTGATGAGATTAGTTGGCAGGGGTTATTTCCTGAACTTCTGTATTTCTATGTATGCTAATAATATTATAACAGGTACTGAATAATAGCATAAATACAAATACCAAGGGAAAAGCAAAAGGTTTTATCCAGCTAGTTGCATCCATTCTAGAGATGAGAGTGAATGGCTGATGTGCCACAGCTTCAGAAGACTCAGATGCACGATATCCTCAGACAGCAACCCTACAGAAGCTGTTCAGGCTCGTCACACTTTTCCTCTGATACTCTGCCAAAAATGACGCTAATGTCTTTGCCTGTGTGTATTACAATTTGAATATGTACCTGAATAACAGCAAATAATTAGCAGCACAGATAATGTATTTATTAGTAGATTGATTAAAAAAAGGCATATTAATTATGCTACATTACCATGACCTTGCTTGCATGATCTTCTAAAGAAGCTTTGCACTTCTCGTAGATTTGCTGGTTTGCTACATGCAGGCTACAAGAGCTCGATCTGAATATGAAAACTAAAAAGACAAATAAACACCATGTAAACACAAAAACTTAGAATTATGGAATACGTAAGTGTTGCAGTTGAAAAGCCATTTAGGTAAGGCAAGAAAAGAGGATTCCATGCCATCCACAGTTTCCATGTATATTCTATTCTGTGTTTGGCACTAAAAATGGTTCTGCTTCCTTAGTGTCATAATCAAATTTCTGCATTAGCTACAAAAGCTTCAATGTTTATAGGTTTTTTATTCCTCCGGGCCAAGGGAATTCGTATTTTAGGACTTGATAGCATTTATTATTAGACCTCTTCTTACTTTAGGCGTGTTCATTTGATGAATTATGTGATAGTCATGGATCCCTTTTATTTTCCTTACTGTAATAATAAAAAACTAGGACCTCATAACATTTGTTAAAAAGTAAAAACATGAGTAGTTGGAAGCAAGTATATCTTGTGAGGGCAAGAAGCGTGTTTTACATACATTAAAGGCTCAACTAATTTGTTCATGTTGGCCACAGCACTGCTAGCTGGTCAACAGAAGTGACCGTTCTCAACTCTGTGTTGGTATGGCCTCACCTCGAGCACTGTGTGCACTTTTGAGTGCCACAATACAAGAAGGACATACAACTATCAGGGAACCTCCAAAGAAGGCCTACAAAGATGGAGAAGGGTCTAGAGGAAGACATAAGAGGAGTGGCTGAGGTCTCTTGGTTTGTTCAGCCCAGAGCAGGCCGAGGGGAGGCCTCATGGCGGCCTGCAGCTTTCTCATGAGGGGAGGGGCAGGCGCTGAGCTCTGCTCTTTGGGGACAGCGACAGGACCCAAGGGAACGGCATGGAGCTGGGACAGGGGAGGGTCAGGCTGGGTGTTAGGGTAAAATTCTTCACCCAGACGGTGGTTGGGCACTGGGACAGGCTCCCCAGGGCAGTGGTCATGGCACCGAGGCTGACAGAGTTGAAGAAGCATTTGGACAACGCTCTTAGATATAAGGGCTGATATTTGGGTGGGGAGCCAGGAGTTGGACTTGATCCCTGTGGGTCCCTTCCAACTCAGGATATTCTGTGAGTCTATGTTTTTGACAAAATGCAGGCCTCATCTCTGTACATATTAACAAAGTAGTATTTCCCACTAAATTAAATTTTCAACCGTGAATGTGGATTCCTATATAATTTTCACTGAAATAAATTCCTATCAGCTACTAAAGAAAAAAAAAAAAAGTTAGCATAAATTAACAAAATCATTTTGTAAATCGTGTAATACAGTACTTAATCACTACTCACTACTCAGCCCTTTTGTGGAATAGCAGCACTGAAGGAAACGCATGTTTCTCTTTTGGGGTTGTTCTGTTGTTGTTGTTTTTATGTAATCATTGTTCTGTATCAGACACCATGCTACTGACTTTGAGAGAAACGATGCTCATACAAAAATTGTATTTTAAGCTAGAGTGCCCTAAAGATATGTTAGCATAAAAATATTCACATTTTAGAATGGATGTACTGCTAATTCCTTTACTTGCAGAGGAGCAAAGTGTTACACATTTTGATGCAAGATAATGCAAATTTCCTAGGAGAATCATTGGGCTAGTCCCACAGACTAAGAAAGAAAGAAAAAGAATTCAAGCTATAAAATAGTGGTTAGTACAATCTAAGTAGAAATTACAGTGTTAAGTTTAATTACGTATCAGCTACTGAATCTGTGT
Source organism: Nettapus auritus (assembly GCA_011076525.1). NCBI lineage: Eukaryota > Metazoa > Chordata > Aves > Anseriformes > Anatidae > Nettapus > Nettapus auritus. Next base: position 943,683 of record CM021772.1, on the reverse strand, counting down.
GTGTTGAGAAGGAAGGAAAAGGCTGTGTTGCTGTATTGGATTTCTAGATTTAATTACATTTTATTTTGTTCTCTGAAATACTCTTATCAGTATAATTACATCAATATAAGATGATATAATCAATAATATACATATTGCTTACATCAATATAAGGCTCTGAGGTTTATTTTTACAAACTAGTTCAAGACAAGAAAAATCAATTAAGTAAATTCATACAGTAGTCTTCAGAATGAGAGACTCTGAATGGTGGCATGAAAAGCACACCACAAACTGCCTTTCAACATGAATTCTAAATAGCAAGAAGCTTCAGCTTCTTAGAGTGGAGCAAACGTGGTAACGTACAAATGGCTAAACATACGTGGTCACTGATTGACTCAGATACAACCATACACATGCTAGATCCAAAATACAACAGTGTAACACCTTCTCTTTCCAAGAATGAATACCTCATTTCAAAATCATGAAATACGAATGCAATGTGGCATACACTTAGAGTTGCATGTACACTGCTGCTTAAGTGACTGAAATTTCTGTTTTCCCTCTACTAGAAATAAAATTCCTGAGACCATTTTGCATAGTCTACATTCTGTAACCCACTGATTCAACTTGCTTCTGGTCATAATCATAGAATGGGGTAGGTTGGAAGGGGCTTCTAAAGATCAGCTAGTCCAATCCCCTGCCATCTTTCACTAGATGACGTTGCTCAGTGCCACAACCAGCCTGGCCTTTGAACACTTCCAGTGATGGAGCATCCACAGCTCTGAGCAACCTATCAGTGTCTCACCAACCTCTTCACAAAATATTTCTCCTCTGTGTGCAATAACAGAGGTAAGTTCTGGGTCTACTCCTTCCCAAAGCTGGAATGCTTCTTTTCATTCCAGTCTTCAACAACACCCCAACTTACTGTCACTTTCTGCCTCCAGCTCGTGCTCACAGTGTTCATTATTTTTCTAATCTGCTCTGAGAGCAGCAGATGAGGTTACTTTTTTTTTTCCCCAGTGATCTGAAAAACTACTATCAAAATCACTGATTAAAGTCTCACATATTTACAGCACATTTTTATGCCACAAGGAGAAACAAAGTTATGAACTGCCACTGGGGGGAGAAACAAAACAAACAACAACAACAATTAAACACAAGACAATAAGCGGGAAATATATTTAAAATAATTAAATATTACCAAAAGTTATTATAAAAATTAAGACACTTCCCAAGAAAATGTGCAGTGCTACAAGTTCTAGCAGCTTCTCCTAGTGAAAGTGGTCTGCCATCTCAGGTTTTATCACGTTAAAGTGTGGATGTTACTCATGAGCTCCCCACAGAATCACTCTCTCCACTGCTGCTTGTTCCCAATACTGACTTCTACAGATAAAAAAATGCTTCTTCTACCCAACATACCAAGCAGCTAACCTGCCAAATCCAGCTCTTCAACTCCTTCCTCTCTCTACAGTCTCATCACTTCTGACTATGAAGATCTCATCTGCATCCCATCACCTTTGCTTCCTTATCTGATGTCTTCTTAGCTCGAGCGGTGGTGTCAGGCAGCTGCTGTGAACAGTGCAGTAAATTACTTCAGGTAGCTCTCTTCACTCTTAAACACAGCTGTAATATAATCCCACGCTAATCCCGTCCTTTCATTTATTATTGATGTGATTATTTAAACCTATCCTTTTATTGATTTCCTCTCTTTTGTCACAATGGGGTAATAACCGTGTACTTACATTGCACTAACTGTATCTTGCCAAGGTTTGATGGTTAACTTTGAATATTACACATCTTTTATCCTTTTGGGATACGCATTATGGAAGCTCTGTTAAGTCCAGCCCCACTCCCGTGACTTGTATATGATATGAATTCCATCGCTGCCAACTCAGGATCGTTGGCTTTTGGCATTTTCGCACTGGGATACGGAACATTTGGTATTTTCACATGGCTCTAACGGTGTTGAGCGATGACCACTGCATACACCCTCTTAAAGATTACCGACCCGTGGCGAACAGGTCACGCCGTAACCCAGAGCAAAAGCCCGGTCCCTCTCCCCCGCTCAGGCTGTGCGTTCCGCCCTGCGCTCACTCCAGTCAGCGAGCTCCTGGCACGGGAGCGGGGATCGCCCTCAGGCCCTCGGCCCGGGTGGCAGCACCGCTTTCCTTTCTGCCCCTTGCTCAGCAGCCTCACGATGGCGTGAGGGGCGATCTCCAAAGAAAACGGAGACGGCGGGATGAGGGCAGCTCACGCACCGCACCGTCAGCCCGGGCCCGCAAAGCCCTGGGGGCAGGCGAGGACACGGCGCTGCCCCGTCCGGAGAGGCGCCCGGCGGCCGGCAGAGACCCGGGGGTCCCCGGCTGCCAGCGGCAGCCTTCGCCGGCGTCCCGAGGAAGGCGAAAACGGAGCCCGGGAGCGGGGCGGGGCCGCCACCCGCCCGCAACGGCTCCCCTCAGGGCTGAGGAGGCGGCGGCCATTTCCCGCCTCGCGCTGCTGCCCGCGGGCACGTGCACGCAGCGCCTGCGGCAGAGCGCTACGGCGGCGCCGGGCCCCGTGGGTGCCCCGGCCCCTGTGGGCGCCCGGAGCCGGCCGGGAGCCGGCCGGGCCGGCACAGGGCTCCCGCGGGGCTCGGCTCGGCCCGGCGGGCGGTGCCCGCGCTCCGCTTTCCCCGTCCTCGACGGGCAGGCGGGGAGCGTGCGGGTGCGGGTGGGCCCCGCACAGCGCGGCACGAAGCCGTTTTCAGGCGTTTGGGTAAGCCGCGTGGACAGCTTGGTCGCGGCTCCCCGGAGGGGCGGGCGTTTTCTTGTCCCGGGGCCAGAACATTTTGTGAGCGCGAGCGGCAGCGCACAGCAACGCTTTCTGCTGCTTTCGGGAGGCGCAGTCAAAGGGCTGCTCGAAGAGGTAGGCGAAGGGCCATCCGCTCACAGTCCCGCTGCGGAGGTTGACGAGATGGCTCTACAGAAAGTCACAGCGACACGTACGCGAAACCACGCCGAGTATTTCCAGTTATTTCTACCGATTCCATCATTTATTTTTAAAACCGACGGCGCGAATGATTTTCAGAGTTGGTGTAAGCAGCCCCAAGTGCAGCCAGGAGATCGCGGTGCACAGCTGCTGTAAGCAAAAGTGCTGTGCCCAGCGCCGGGAACTTTCCGGCCCTAATAAAGGTGTTAAGGGCGACGTGTCAGGCGTGTGCTTCGACTTCCTCTGTGTCACTACCACTCACAACCTTCGAAAGGCTGGAGAGTTTTTTTATTATTATTATTTTTTTTTCGTGGTGGTGTTTGCTTGCTCAGCTAGGTTTTGGGAAACCAGGTTAGCGCCGCGTCCCTCAGGGGCACAAAGTGACTAATTTCTCGGTGTCTGCCGGAGGAAAGCACCTGCTCCGCCAAGGCAGCGAGCTCCGGGGGCCGGCCGCTGCTCCTGCCTTGTCCCTCTGGGGTGGCTCAGTCGTTTCGCAAGGCGAAGCGGTGCCGTCCCCCCGGCCGGCCGGCTGCAGGGCCGTGCTGCAGCGCCCAGCCGCTGCCGCACAAAGATGCCGACGTCGTGAACCCGCCGGGCCCGGAGCACGGCGTGCAGGGGGCCGCTGGGGGTGGAGCGGGGCGAGCTCCCCTCGCCCTGCCCAGCCGAGGGGTCCCGCGGCAGTCCCCGGCCGCCCCCGCTGCCGTCGCGCCTGGCGCCGCTCCCCGCCGGCCCCCGATGGCCGGCAGGCGACGGCGGCCTCCGCAGGAGGGGGGCCGGGGGGACCTCGCCTACCCCTTCCATTTTTAACCATTACCTAAATCCGAGGGGAAATGAGCAAACCTCCAGGCTTGGGGCTTTAGGTATTTTCAGCGCTGTTGGGCGTATTTATCCCGAAAGACTTTTCCACAACAAGTTATTTCTAGGCTAGGGGAGGTCTCCGGTGCCCGGGCCCTGCCTTAGCCCCGATTATGCGCGGGGGGCGTCTGCCGCCAGCCGCGGGGCCGAGCGGGGCGATGCTGCCCGCGGCCGGCTCGGCTCGGTTGGGCTCGGCGGGGCCGGGGTCGGAGCCGGCTCCTCTGTCCCCTGCCCTCTGCCTGTGCCTGCTCCGAGTCAATCTGTGTTTTGAATCTGTGACTTGTTCTCGTTGCGGAAGTCGAAGGGGATCCAAGAATAGTTCAGATAGATGTGTGTAATTTCTAGAGCAGAACCCCGAGAGAAATGAAACGCCCCATTCCAGTGACACTTTGATGTCGCTTCAGCGGGCCCTGTGAGGTGGAATACGGTAAGACATTTTCATTTAAGGAAAAATGAGAGAGAGAGGAGGGGGGACGGTGCTGATTTGTGAGTTTTTTTTTTTTTTTTTTTTTTTTTTTTTTTTTTTTTCAGAAGCTCCTAACGCTCAGGAAGTGGAATTTGTGGTTTAGGGGGCCGAGCTCTGAAGGAGTTGAGAGAGACAGAAACAACAAAAAAAAAAACACACACCAAAAACCAACCCAACTCAAGCACCATCGCTCCTTAAAGGGAGGCTAAATTTGAAGTCACCCAAACGAGCAGGCTGCGGCGCAACCCCCCGGCTGTGCAGCCCGGCTCCCGTCGCCCCTCCAGATGGGTAAGCGCTCTCGATTCCCTCGCCGGGTGGCGGCGCCCCCTCTGCCCGGCCCGCCCCCGGCCCCCGGCCTCGCCTCGGCGGTTCAGGGAGGCTCCGGCCTCGCGTCCCCGCGGGGGCGGCCGTTGGCGGGCGCGGGCCCGGCGCGCTGCGCTCAGGCCAACGGCCGCCGGGAGGGCGGCGGCGGGCTCCGTCGGGCAGGTGGGCCCGGGCCTCGCCTTCCCACGGGCCCCGGCCTTGGGCTCTCTGAGGGAGGAGCGCCGCGACGGAGCGACCCCCCCCGGTCCCCCGATGGCCGCCGTTAGCGCCGGGGGGGCGCGGCGTGCCGGGGCCGCTTTGATCTCTCGCCCCCCGCCCCGCTCAAGGATGAACGGCGGCGCAGGTGGGTCCGGGCAGCGCCGCTCCCACCCGCTCGCCCGGCGCCGTGCCCGGGGGCGGCGCCTCCCAGCCCTGCCCCCGTGGGGTGCCGGGGGCCGGCGCGGGTCGCCTCGTGCGGGGCAGCTCCGGGGCGGGCGGGAGCGGCCCCTTCCCTTCGCTCTCTCGCGGCTCGAGGAGCTGAGTAAAAGCCTGCGAGTCCTCGGAAAGAGCCCGACGGACGCGACCTAACGCGGCTCTTTGCCGAGGCCGAAGCGCCGGCCGGTTCGGTTCGCCCCGCCGCGGCCCGCAGAAGCCGGCCGAGGCGGCCCCGCTCCCGTCCCCGCGGCTCCCGGGGGCCCCCCCCCCCCGACGTTTCCCACCTCGCCCCCCCCGCCCCGTCTCTGGGTGCCCGCAGCTGCGAGGCGTCGGCAGCCGCGGGCCTCGGGTCCCATTCCGCTTTGTTCGTTTTCACGTTATCGCGCGCGGCGCCGGGGGCTGAATCGGGCCCTCCGACGGCGGGGAGCGCCGCAGCCGTCGGGGTTGGCGGCGGTCTTGTACCCACGCTCCCGGCCCGGGTCCCGCCGGTCGCGCTGCCCGGCCCCTCGGGGGCCGCTGGGGACGGACGGGGCGGCCCGGGGAAGGCGTGCAGCCGGCGCCGCTCCTGCTTCAGCCGCCGGGACGGCCGCCGGTGCTCCCGCTGAAGCTCGGGAGCGGCCCCTCGGCGGGGGGGCCGGAGGCGGCGGCCGCAGCCACCTGCGCGCCGCCACCTGCGCGCCGCCCCCCGACGAGCGGCGCCCCCGGCCCTG
>CM021772.1:871254-937568 GCA_011076525.1 Nettapus auritus | reverse complement strand
GGGACGCTCGGGGGTGACGCTCGACGCCGCCGCCGTGCCCGGCCGCTCGGAGACGGAGCGCCGCCGCGCCAGCACCCCACCATGCCGAGGTCCTTCCTGGTGAAGAGCAAGAAGGCGCACAGCTACCACCAGCCCCGCTCCGCCGACGAGGACTACGGCCTGCGGCTGGAGACGGCGCTGGCCCAGATCTGCGCAGGTAGGGGCACCCTCGGCGGCGGCCCCCGGCGGGGAACCTCGGGGGGAGCGGGGTCGCCGCGGGAGGCGGAGGGGCTCAGGGCGGGGAAGGGAGGCGGCTGCCGGTTCGCCCCGCACCGAGCGGCCCCTCGCCTCCCGTTCCCCGCAGACGGCAAGATCCCCGAGGGCCCCGGGCTGTGCCGCGCCGTCCTGCCCGACCCGGAGCCGTCCCAGCGCCGCTTCTCCCCGGAGTCCCACCTTACCGAGGCTGCCGATGGCACCTCCGAGTCAGCGCCCAGCTGCGAGGGCAGCGTCTGCGACAGGGTGTCCGAGTTCGAGGACTTCTGGAGGCCGCCCTCGCCCTCCGTCTCGCCAGGTAGGAGCAGGGCGAGCCGCGCTCGGCGCGGGGCCGGCCGCGGGGCAGTGCCGCGGGTGGCCGGGCGCCGCCGTCGAAAACGAGTGGAAGGGACGGATTTGCCTTTCCCGCAGCTTTTCGGGTCCTCTCTCTTTCGGGGTGCTTTTCCAGCCCGTCTCCCACTGCTAAGGGAGTCGCGGGTTACGGTCAGGCTGTACGAAAGTCGCGATACCACAGGGCGTTGGTTTTTTTGTTGTTGTTTGTTTCTGATTAATTGGTAGAGGCAAGCCGGTTACGTTTGAAAGGTCCCGGCATTTTTCTACAGGGCCCTGCTACCCTGGTGTTGGCGGATAAGTAGTTTTTAAGACAGTAAATGTTTGTACGTGGCTATTTGTATACCTGTAGTAAACAGCGTTGGCTTTGTGTTCCTGCTAGACGTTTTCCCATACTCTGAGTTTTTTTCTTGTCTCATGTCTTTAAAAAGGACATCTCCCTCTCTCTCCTTTTTTTTTTTTTTTCTTCTCTAAAAACGCATTTGTAAAAAACAGATTAAAATAATAGCAGTCAGACTTAAACACCCCAAATCCAGGAAACTCACACTTATGGCTGCAGCGCCTGTCTCTAGCTCCCTCATCCTGCCTTTGATGTGGTTGGAGTAGTGGGAGATGCTGTCCCCAACCTGGCGTGAATACTTATCTTGTTTAAAAATAAAACGTTGACATTTTATAACAAAAATATGTATATATAAACCCCACATTTTTATTGCTTTGGTTAAAAATTGATGTCTGAAAAAAGAACAATTTCTATCTTAGCAAAGGAAAAACTGCCTCAGCTTTAAAAAATGACAGCAGATGCCAGCAAACGAATACGTCGTCCTGTTTCCTCACTGATTTTCCTGCTTCATCTTTATAGCATCCTTGCATATCGATGGCTGATTGTAATGATGGGGAGTTGCATTTTTAAAGCCCCGGCCCCTTTTAAAAGCTTTAAAGCCCTTTGAGGGGACATTCAAAATGTTCATGAGTACAGTATTGTTATAGCCATTCGCGGGACAGTTTCAGTTTGTGCAAATGACAAACTGGACCAAAAGCAGGAATGCAACAGTCTCTCTTTTGCTAATATTTCTTCACAAAGCATAACAATGTGTAATTTTTATTCTAACGAATTGGTCCCACTCCTCATTCCCCAAATAATTACGATTCCTTGATAGGAAACAGACCGTTCTCACAAGATGTCTAAAAGACAGACATAAAATGGAGCAGCTCTTTCCCAGGGCTGCTCTGCCTTTGCCTCCTCCTCACTGATTTCTTCCCATGCTGTGGGATTCATTAGCTCCCTGCCCCCCATCCAGTTACCTGGGAAAGGTACCTCTGCAAAATGCATCCCCAGATCAAGATTTTTCAGAGGAGAGGCTCAGTCCTGGGACTGTCTGATCCCATTCACGGGGGACAAGGGAAGCTACAGGACTCCCAGTCCTTGCACAAAAAGCCTTCATTAAAGGAACCTCAGTACGTTGGGAGAGGTGCTGTTATGTTACAGATTGAGGCAGCGGCAGCAGGATTAGATAGGTGGGCTTCCTCCCTCTGCTCCCCCCAAATCCCTGCCCTGGTCACATTCAGTCTGAAGCTAGAATTTGTGCCTAGGTCACTTCTGCAGGATGAGAGATTTTGGATTTTTATGACTGTGTTTGCCTGGGTGGGGCACAGTTTCTGTGCTTCCACAGGCAGGTCAGATGTGAAATGATGTTTCTAAATCACACTTAGGGCAGGTGCAGCGAGCAGTACCGTCACCCCTTCATGCCCAGCAGTGAACATGGATGCAGGCTGCACTTCGATGTGCCGTGAAAGCCAGGTTTTAGGTCTGTCTTTGCATGCAGTGCTGCTGATTCAAGTGAGCAGACAGAGGCACAGTACAGTACCTTTACAGTGTTGTTGGCATTCTACATACATTGTCTCCATCAGTGCAAATCACTTTGTTATTTAACCTTGCTTTCTATGAGCGTCTGTAATCATGTTTGCATATCCAGAAAGTGCCTGATAACTCTGTGCAGCAGTATATTGGTATTGTCTGATGAGCTAATTGATATTAGAGTCTTGGAGGAAACCTTTTACTGAGTATAACAGCGTTGTCATTCCATTGTCATTGTGGTATTTTTTGGTCTGTCGAGGTGGACCTTCGAATCCTTCTTTCTGTGTGTATCAATCAGTTCCCAGCCTCTTCAGGTTGAGTTTGCCTTGCCTTCAAAAAAAGAACATTGATGTTTCTTCTCCCAGCAGCTGCATGGAATTGCTAGGAAGAGGAGGGAGAGTCTGTCAGTCCCTCCCTGATCACTCTGTGGAGGGCTAGATGCTGTGAAGCAGAGGAGAGGCAGACACAGCAATGTCTTTCACCTTGCAGTGTAGCAGAGCAGGGTTTGATGCTGGGTGTGGGGCTTGGGTGGCTTGAGCTTGCCCTTGGGAAGTGTAGCGTGAGTGGCTCCCCTGCACTTGTGCTTGCGAGGGCTCCAAAGCGTGTGAGGTGACGGAAGGAACATTGCACGCAAACTGATCTGCAGTGCAACGTTTACATGTCCAGTGTTGCCAGTTCTGAGGGCTCAAAAATCAAGCCTTCCCTCCCCTCTCTCTCAACAGACTGGCACAGAGATCAAGATTGTAAGTAATACCTTATGGATATTCAGTTCTGGTGTTGAAATATTGAGGGTCTACGTTTTTGTGCTTTTCCTTACAGTCTGGACTAGTAGTTGACTTTAAGGGGAAAAAACAGTTACAAGATCAAGCAAACAATAGGAAAGCTGAGGGCCTGATGAAATCATGCAGTTTCAAGAGCTGGGGCTTTAAGATAGTTTTGAATCTTGCGATAAAATCGTGAGAGATGGCAACACTGAAACTGGTTTGTCAAAGACACAAAGATAGATGATGTGACGCTGACCACAACTTTGCAGTCAGTGCAGAACAGGAAAAATCATTCTCAGCACCATGTCAGCTAATTTGATTTCATCTCTGTGTTCAAATGTCCCAGTTGGTATATGTGCATATATTTCCAACCGAAAGACGAGTAATTTCGATGGCAGAACTTGAGGCTGTTAACATCTGAAACTATATAAAAGAAGGAGAACAGGTCAATCAAAACTCGATTTTCGCCTTATTTTCACTCTCTTCTGTAACCCTCAATGACCATCAGCCTACCTAAATGGGTAAGCTAACACACCGTGCCTCTCTTCCCTATCCCACCTCAGGTTATCTTGATTTGCTGAAGGCTGTTAAAGCAGTGGGATCTGCCAAGCTGACAGGAATGACAAAAGTCAAGCAATTGTGAATGTGCACGTTTTTGCTTAAGGGCAATTATTCTGGTAGCCCAATTGGGATGCCAATATCTCTGTGAAGGCATCAGCACTTGAACAGTTAATTTGTTCATCTTTTCCTTGTTTCGCTAACACATTTGTCCAGTGGAAACATTTGACTCTTCCAGCCCTGCTGACTCTTGTGATGAAGAGTGAAAGCAGAGCACCTCAGGCGTTAATCACCGTCTGTGGCAGACACAGCTGGGGCCTGGTACCCGTGTTCCCTGCCCAACTGTGCTTTCCTCTACGCAAGGCACCCTGAGCATTTGTGCTGTTAGACACTGATCTCAGAGGCTGTGTTCCTGCCATTGCATCAGTCTCTGCTAAAGCCCCCACCAAGCGTGATTCATCTTGTGCCTACATCTTGGTCAGATGTTGTTGCCAAAGGTGAGACTGTTAGAGCCAGCTGAAGCCATCTGAGCTTGTCCTGGTGGAAGATAGCTTTGATTATGGCTAAGAGGAAAATCTCTTTGTCTCTTCAATTTTTAATGCAGTCTATACCAGTGATTTTCATAACGTGTTTATGAACTCAATGTTTTGGGTGGACTCAGTTTCTTTACTCAGAGGAATCTGAAACAACCATGATTTTATTTCAGACTTTTTTTTTTTTTTTTTTTTTTTGAAAAAGAGACATGAAATTCAAGCACCTCAGAAAGAAGCTGTTCTTTGTTTCTATTATGCTGTAGTTAGTACAGTTGCAGGCAGTTACACGAAGTTGAGACTAGATTTTGACATTAAATTGCACAATAAACAATTTTTAGTTCTGTTGAACAGGTAAATCTTAGCACGCTTGCTTCTTTTGGCACCTCTATAATGTCATTTTTATAATATGGGTGGGTGCGATCTACATCAGAACTTACATATTTGGACTGTCAGCTGTGATGCTCAGCCTGGGATATAATACATACACTTTTCTGAGGAGCTGCAGATAAAACCAAAGGAAGTTGAAGACCGAGCTGTTTAGTATCTCAACAGTCAGATCAGTGTCTATGCACCTGGGCACCCAAAGATGGAGGCAGACAAAACTGTTGGTTGCTTTAAATAATTTGGCTGGGGCAGCAGGTGAGGAGTTAGCACTGGAAGCAATATAAAATGCCCTCCCACGGGCGGTGAAAGGCCAGCTCTAATGTGCAGTACAGGGGTCTGGCTCTGCCACAAGCCTGGGTGCTGAGCCAAGTCTGCTCCTCAACGGAGGCTGGACTGTGAAATGCACTAATTCCCATGCCCTTGTATTTCCACAGCCTCGGAGCAATCTGTGTGTCCATCCCTGGATGAAGCACCCCCCTTCTCAGTGCCCTTCAAACCGTATGTGTGGAGCAGCCTGGGGGGCTCTGAGCTGAGGCACCTCATGCAAAGCTACAGGCCCTGCCCGACGCTGGAGCGAACCTCAGCCTTGGGGCTCTTCTGCGAGCACGGCTCCGAGCCTGCCCTCTATGGTGCGGAGTGTAGCTCTTCCCTTGGACTTTACGGTGACTTCGGCTCCCCGGGCCCAGGGCTGTTTGAGCGGCCTCCAGCAGCAGCACCCGGACTCTACGCCGAGACGCAGCCTGGGCTGCAGCAGGAGAAGGGGCCTGGCGGTATCAAAGTGGAGTCAGACCTCTTGTGCCGCCCATTGCTCATCAGCACTGGCTCTTACAAGTGTGTCAAGTGCAGCAAGGTAGGGACCTTTTTCTCCCACTCCAGTTTGACTCTTTTCCAGCCCCTGGCTACCCTGACGCTGTACACTCTCTCCCCTTCAGGTCTTCTCCACGCCTCATGGCCTTGAGGTGCATGTGCGCCGCTCACACAGTGGCACAAGGCCCTTTGCCTGTGACATGTGTGGCAAGACCTTCGGCCATGCAGTCAGCCTGGAGCAGCACAAGGCTGTGCACTCGCAGGTGAGAGCGGAGCGGGCAGCCAGGATGAAAGTTGGAGGGCCAGGGCCAGCTGCTTGCTTCAGCCAGCACTGGGCAGGCCACGAGGCAATCACAGCACAGTAGGTGGGTGTTGAAGCGGAGGAGAGGAAGAAAGCGTGGTAGGGCTGCAGCAGAGGGTTGTGGGTGAAGAGTATGGTGGCAGGCAGAGTAAAGGGTGGGCAGCTAGTGAGCAAAAGAAGAGTAGGAATAATTCAACAAGTTATAGAACACAGACTTTGTTTCCATTCCCCTGACCTCATATGTCTGTAATAAGCAAAGGTCTCTTTTGGCACTCGAGAAGTAAAAGATAATAAATAATAAATTTTTACTTTCTGAGCTGTAAACTGTAACGAGGGTGTGTACCTTTTTAACAGCTAGAGCAAATCACCGTGCTTTCTTTTGACACAGCTCTCCTCATTCTTTCTCCTCCCCGTCCCCCAAATAAGTGAATCTTCCTTTGTTTGCAGTCATTGTGTCTGTGCAGGGAACATCTGAGCGACCAGTCAGGTATAGAGCACAGACTTCACCGGTCTCGACACCCTCTGAGTCACACACCAAAAGAATATGGTAGTTAATTTTGGTAGGAGGATTTGTAACATTTTCCACCTGCTGATACTGTGCCATATTTCCCCTTCACCCACCCACTTAACCTGGCAAACCTTCCTTCCTCAGATTGGGTTTGGGAGGATAGAGTTACAGCAGTGTTTGTTTGCTAACTGTCTTATTTACAGTTGCATGAGTGTGCAACAGCAGAGCACACAATGAAGGGAAATATCTCATCACCCATTAAATAATGTTGAAAGGAGCAGCACCACATATTAAGTCCATGGAGGGGAGCACATTTCAGGGAGAGTGCATAAAAAGCCAAATATAATAAGGTGACTGTATGAAAGCATATCAGGAAGAGGGAGATAAAGGGTGGGAGGAAGAGATGGTAGAAGAAAGTGACAGAAATGAGTGCGAGAGGGAGAGAAAGACAGCAGTCTTAATGCATTTAGTCTGATTTGTTAAAGTAGTAAGCCAGAAAGCTCTTTTCCCCAGGTGCTCTAGGTACCTTTCACTTGAATTATAATGGAAATAGAAATATGCAGTTAGTTGTTATGCTTACAGCAGAAATCAGCCTGCCATGGAGATTTCCCGGGAGAGCCACGCAGACCTTGGCACCCACTCTCCTGTGTAGAGCGGAGAGGTGGCCTTGGAACAGATCTGCTGCTGTTGGTCTTCCCAGCAGAGTGATCATGTCTCAGGCCCATGCTGAAATGTGCTGGTGGACTCTGTCCAGCTGGGGCTGCTCCCACCTGGCCATTCCTGCCAGCAGGAAGAGCTATTCAATTAATTTTTTTGTGAAAAGTGGTGCAGAGCACTGGGAGAGGATACACTTAATCTTTTTACCATGTGGTGCTGTCATGCCAGTTCTAGCATCTCCTCGGGCCAGTCCTGTTCTCTGGAGAAATTGAAGTGCTTGCTAAGGCAGGAGGGGCAACACTGATGTGCTGCTGGCCAGTTTGTTACTGGTGGGATCCCTGGCATGGTGTAATGTGGGCATGTTTGGGTTCCTCTTTCTGCAGGAACGCAGCTTTGATTGTAAGATCTGTGGCAAGAGTTTTAAGAGATCTTCTACTCTGTCCACCCACCTGCTCATCCACTCAGACACACGGCCTTATCCCTGCCAGTATTGTGGGAAGAGGTTCCACCAGAAATCTGATATGAAGAAACACACCTTCATTCACACAGGTAAGCCCTGCAGGTGCTGCTGTTCAGCCCCAGCTGTAGGTGCAGGTCTCTGAAGAGGTCTCTGCAGGTCTCTCTGCAGCAGCCTGTTCCTCCTTAGCTGGGACAGCAAGTGCTTCTTGCTGCCCTGCTGCGGTTCACACTATCTGAGTTCTACTTGTGCAAATGAGGGTGATTTGAATGTGGTTTCATGAACAGCAGCTGCAAAATAACCAAAATCCTCGCAATCCAATCAGTGTTCCCTTAATAGGATCCACCAATGTTTATTCAAAGCACTTTTGTGTAAGATGATTTGTAGAGTATTATATTCATGTGGCCTTGATTTACAGCTGAGGTCCCTGGAAAATGATAAGGGAATTTGCAGCATCCCTTTTTACAGGATCTACCAATTTATAATAGGAACAAGAGGAGTCTCCTCCTCTAGGTCAAACACTAAACTGGCAGTCCCAGGATCGAACTCTTAGACTAAATATTTGTTCAGAGATTGATTGGCTGCACTTCCACCCGGACTTTCTGAGAAATGGCTGCAGTCTGATACAGAATGCAAGGAGAGGTGCAGAGTTCTCAAGTTTCACTGTTAGTAATAAACATGGAAACTAATAAAGTGCAGGTGAATCACCAAAGGAAATTGTTTTAAAAATAATGTTCAGTGAGAAGGCAGGTTTATCAGAGTTCTTTAAAAGTAAATCTTGCCTTTCAGACCCACACTGATCACTTGAAGTCGAGGGATATGTGAGATACAGAAACATCTGTAGGCATAAAATAGTAGTTGTACTGGCCTAACCCAAAGTTTAGATGACCAAAATCCTGTTTCCTGAGTGTGGAATATCAGCAGATATCAAAGGTGAAGTATAAAAATGGCAAATACGTAGAAAGATGGCATTATATGTAGTGCTGCCTGCTTGTGTTTTTTCTAGATCACAAGCAGTGAAAAAAAATTATTACTTAAAAAGATTCTCTACCAGGTGTCTGCTGGATGAAAATGAACTGATTGTGAAGAAAAGCAAAAAGTATTTCCATAGTAACTTTTTCAAATGAGGCTTGATTAAGTGGAATTTCAGCCAAATTCTGAATTGGCCAAAAATATTATTTGTATTATTATTCTGAGATCAGAAACTGTCCCTGGGCTTTCAAATTGCTGACATAAAACCAGCTCCTTAATAGAATCAGGAAGCAATTTCATATGCAACATACACTTGTGAACTGAGCCTCCAGCACATTTTACACGGTTTTATTTTTCTAAGAAACTGATTTTCAAATGTACAAAGAGTGCTAGTTGCTCCAGTTAGTGAGCTCTGCAGGTGCAAAGTCACTCTGAAAATCAGGCTTGGTTTTGTGGTTGGGGTTCCCTTTTATCCGTTATTTGATAATAAACACTACGAAAACACATTGAGATCCTGCTTGCCTGGAGGCCAGTGGAGTTGTTCCACAGACCCCTCTGTGGGAGTAGTTCAAAGGACGAATTTATTCTCATTACCATTGTTTGCCTGCAGGAGAACTTCAGGGCTTGCTGAAGGTGACTGCTAGCATTTCAGGCTGGGAACTAGAGAGAGAGAGAAGAGCAGATCTTTGGGTGAACCCTGTCCTTCAGGGTTCTCTCAGTGGCCCTTGTATTCCCTTGGGGACAGGCCCCATCTCATTGGTTTGGCTTAACAACCTCCATCTATTCCACTTGCATCCATGTTGATGCTATCATAATCGATACCAGGTAGTCATCATGAGCTGGGGTCTTTCCAGGAATTCCTGATGATGTGTCTAGGCCACAAAACCAGTTTAAATAACATAGAGGCTTTGCAGCTAAACATGAATGTGTTCACAAGTTGTGGTGCCCTAGAAGCGCTATGTGCTTTTAGCTGTTGCGAGGACTATACTGGGGCAATGCAGATGCAGCCAGGTCCAGGCTTGCTTGGCTGCAGTGCAGGCTCAGCTAATGCTTTGGGGCTCACAGTAGTATGATTTTAGGAGGAATGACTTTTTTGGTAATCACACAGGAATCACTTTGATTAGCTCTAAGGCCCAGAGTGCGTTTCCTGTTTGCTTTGACCCTGTGTAAGCAGCATGTTGCCTCTTTCACACCCTCTCTCTACTGCCTTCTGCTTGCAGGTGAGAAACCTCACAAGTGTCAGGTGTGTGGAAAAGCCTTTAGTCAGAGCTCCAACCTCATCACCCACAGTCGGAAGCACACAGGATTCAAGCCCTTTGGCTGTGATCTCTGTGGCAAAGGCTTCCAAAGAAAGGTGGATTTACGGAGACACCGGGAGACACAGCATGGCCTGAAATGAGTCCTGCAATAACGGAAAGTACCTACAACACTATGAGAACAGACTCCTTCAGCTTCCCGGCTGGACCTGAGCCTTGTCTGTAGCACAAACCCTGGCATTACCTTTCTGACCAGGAGCTTGGAGACAAAAGAAGACAGGGACATGGCACTGGCAGCTCAACCTGCATGACTGAGAGTGGAAATCAAAGGCTGAGGTTTTCTCTCTCTCTTCCCCTCTCTTTTTTCTGTAATAACACTGGAAAATAAGCCTATAGATATGAAGTCTGATACTCCAAAGATGGATAAGCTACCAAATATCTGGAAAGTATTTCTCCCATGTAAGCTGGAAAGTATTTCTCCCATGGCCAAGATGAAAACCCTGATGTTTTCAGTAGCTTGAATTACCTTGCAGGGAAACATGGGTATAGCAGTGTTTACACGGTAATCACAGAGCAGTCAGTAAATGGCACAGGGAGTGCTTGCCTTGGTTGAGTTTCAGTGCTGAATGGCTTCACTCTTGGTTTCCTGTCAGGAAAGCCTGGAGGATCTGAACCGAAGTGTGCAGTTTGATATCTGGTTGTTTTTTAAGCTAAGGCACTAGCTTGGGCCTGATCCTGCTCTTAGTTATTCTGGTGTAAATCAGGAGTTGCGCTGACAGTTAAGAGGAGGCCCTTTTTATTCCTCCCAAAGCTGTCTATGTGCCTAAGCAAGGCCTGGCTGTGTGAGTTTGTGTTTGAGGTATGGGGGTTACGTCTTGCTACATCCACTGAGGAAAAGGAAGTTTGTGAAAGACAACTGGAAAAACGAAAGCACAGAGTTATGCCTTATAATTAGGAACCCACCCAGCAACTGATCCTGACTAAGAGAGCAGGAGCGTAGGTGAGGCACAGACTTTCTGTCCAGAGCAATTGTTGGCTTCTGCACTCTGGGCTTGTTATAAATAACTGGAAAATAGCTACTCAATAGCATCATTTGTATATTTGTTTTGTTGTTGTTGTTGTTTTTTAGTTTTTAAATGAAAACTCACCTGAGGTGGGCAGGAATCATTATAAAAGTATAATTGACTGAATTTGCCTTAAATGACACTGCATGTACCTCAGTTAAAAATGCTGTTTTTACTTTATTGCCAGGTCTGTAAATTTCTTTATTTAGGTTTTATGGAGTGTCTTTATGTTTATTAGAACATATTTATTGGAACAATGTTTTAAATTAATAAAGTATTGAGGCTCATCCAGAGTGATTTTTTATTTAATATGTGTCTTTAACACATTTGTGAATGTCAGCCATTATAATGCTAAACCCCTTCTGGTGATGGTCAGAGATGGTATTCAAGGAGGGACTGCAGGCAAGCTCTGGTGATTAAAGAATGCCAGCATCCTATTTATGTGTCCAGCTCCCACTGATTTCAGTTAAATACTTAACACTTGAAGACTGGAGTATGCTATGTTTAGGACTATCACCATGAAAGGGTTTAGAGGGGGAACAGCAAGCAGTTATAAGTGTCTGCATTTGAACACTGACTGCCAGAATTCCCTGCTCAGCCCAGGAGGAACTTGAATGTCCTCTAAGATAGAATGGCTGTGCCAGGCGTTTGCAGGGACCCCTGAACATCAGGTGCATCATTCGTACTGAAGCCTGTGCGGGCTTACAGAAAGGCCTTTTGCCTGCCTGCCACATCAGGGCTTGCTCCAGCTGGCAGCTGCAGCCCATACAAAGCAGACACAGGAGGAAGATGGAGTCTTGTGTCCTCCCAGCAGAGCACAGCGTGGCAGCCCGAGCTTTTAAGTGTGCACATAACCTTGGGCGCCCACATGAACACAGGCTCTGCTTCTGGCTTCATTTAAACCTTTATTCTGGATAAAAACTTGTTACACATGGGTAGGACTGCAGGCTGACGAGTGCCTGAAGCAGCGGGTTACAGGGTTAGCATTGCTTGCTTTCTCCCTCTTTAACACAAAGAGTATTTAATTCTGTCATACAAGAACGGGGAGCAGCTCGAACAGCAGTGAGCAGGAACGCCCTGCCCCGGCCTCAGCGGCAGCCAGGTGCCTGAGACTGCTCCTGTGAGGGGTCTTGGCGTTTCCTGAGGTTCAGTCCTGAGCTCCCTGGTCTCTTCTTGGTCCCAGGGCCGTGCCGTGGGGCTGACGATCCGGAGGTCCGTGTGCCTCCGGGAGCCGTTTTCCTTCCCGCCGCCTCTGAGGGCGCAACCCGCGGCCCCGGCCCCGGCCCCACAGGGCCGCTCCTCGCCATCGCAGCGGCCACCGTGAGGGGCTGTGGTGCAGGCTCCGCCGGAGCTGCCAGGTGCTCTCGGCACCGAATTAGGCCCATTATGTTGGGTTAATTAACACAGGACATCGGTGTAGGAGACTAAGTGGCTGCCTGGAAAGGCCTGGTGGTGCCTCAGGCCTAGCGCACGCTGCAGGAGGATCTGTGGAGCGGCTCAATTGGTGGCACAGGCAGGCTCGGGGCTGCCCCGAGGAATGTTTTATATTTAATTTTGTGGGAAAGCTGCTGCTGTGGAAGGAGGGAGTGCTGGCCCTGTGGTGCCAGGCACGGGGCAGTGCCCCAGCCTCTGCCCTCAGGACCGTGTTTTCCAGCCAGGGCCCTACCTGCAGGCAGGTGTAAATCCAGCAGGCCTGAGGAGCCTCAGTTGTCAGCATTTACCCTTAAAAATATGATACCAAGGTGTCCTTGTTCCCCAGAAGTGTCTCATTTTCCAATGGGACAGCTTGTGGTGTTTGAACCTAGTGCAAATGTGTAGGTTGGTCTGTCAGGGAAGCAGGGCGCGGTGTTGCTGACACGGCCAGTGTGCCCAGGTTGTCTTTCAAGGAAAGAAATCTCAGAGGGTATTTTTAATGGTTTAAGCATGCCTTCCTTTGAAGAGTCTTGCAACTTAGTGGTGAACCTCAGGCCCCAGCACTGAGCCGTGCCTCAGGCCCAAACCTGATTCGCTTTGGTGTGCCTGTGGGGCAGCGCGGGGCTGAAGGGGCTGAAAGGCAGTGGGCCTGGGCTGCAGCCGGAGGTGGGCTCTTGGAAACGAACGGGTGTGGAAAAAACATCTATCTGGGGAGAATCAGAACAGGCTACTGAGAGGCCGCAGTGCAAGTCTGAAGATTGGAAATATCTCTGTGTTATTACTGCGTGCCATTAAAAATACATTATGCATATTACATGACTCATTATTCATGAAGCAGGTTCCATACCTTTTGTCTGCCAGAGTAACAGTAGAAAGGGTAAGGAGAGACACTGGAGCACACCTTTGTTTCTTTCTGTAAATTTTTAATAACACCTCTAGCTAACCAGTTGGTGAAGCTCAGTTCCTGCATAAAAGTAGAAAGGCAGAGCTATCTACGGGGCGACTAAGCCTTTCAGAAGCTAATTTGAGCTTGTGTTCATCCACGCCAATGATGATTAAATTACCTATCAAGTGTGCAGAGCTATCAGGATTCAGGGCATTGAAAAACAAGGTGAATTTATCTGATTGATTTAAAAGACATGGGTGGAACAAGTGAGTTTAAAAAGTCTATTCCTTATAGATACTATAAAAGTACTTCTGGCAAGCTAATGAACTCGTTACTAATCCTCCAAAAATTGTTTTGCCTGCCCAGAAAACAAGTTTATCAGTTGCAATCAAAGAGCTTTATCCCAATCAGTTAGCAGGCTGAATTAATTCATGAGGCAGAAACAAAGCAACTTATTAGGTTCCATCCTTATAGTGAGCAGAGATGTTTAAAATTAAAATATGCAAGCATCATCTGTACTTTCTATACACAGTTTCCAAAAGCAGGTAGTAACACTCAGATTGGATATTGCAACAGAAGGGAGAGACCAGCTCTTCTGGGTCTTGCACCTTCCTCAAGCAGAACTTTTGTTGCAGTTGATGATAGGAGGAGGAGGAAGAGGTTTCTAGAATAAGCTCAGGGTGAAAGATTGCGAGACTCGTGCAACTGTATTTGCAAGCTGTGCTGCTGTTGCATGTTGGTTCTCAGTTCTCCGGATTTTTTTTCCTTGAGAGAAAAAATAAACAGGTCAGTTGTGTCAAATTCATCTCCAGCATAACCCCAGTTCACGTCAGGAGTGGATTTTGCTGTTATTTATGATTCGTGTCCTACTCTAAACTTAATAGTGAAGCACTTTGAGGGAATTCTGGTTTAGAAAAGCACTGAAATATGCATGCAAGTCGGTGAAGTGCTTCTCTAGCAGGGGCCTTGCTTATGAGATGCCTGCTTGGAGTAAAAATTCCAGAGATTTTTCCAGCTGAATCCTAGATCTCAGTCCCATGCAAAGCCACATCCTGGCTGGCTGGCTCGTTTGCACCTGCAGTGGAGGTGACTTGTGAGAACACCAAGGGCAACTTTTTTTAAAATTGTCAGTAGGATAATGGTTCACAGAATCGCAGAAAAGTCTAGGCTGGAAGAGACCTCCAAGATCACTGAGTCCAACCTCTGACCTAACACTAACAAACCTTCCACTAAACCATATCCCTAAGCTCTACATCTAAACGGCTTTTAAAGACCTCCAGGTATGGTGACTCCACCACTTCCCTGGGCAGCCCGTTCCAATGCCTAACAACCCTTTCGGTAAAGAAGTTCTTCCTAATATCCAAGCTAATCCTCCCCTGGTGCAACTTTAGCCTGTTCCCCCTCATCCTGTCACCAGGCACGTGGGAGAACAGACCAACCCCCACCTCGCTACAGCCTCCTTTGAGGTACCTGTAGAGAGCGATAAGGTCGCCCCTGAGCCTCCTCTTCTCCAGGCTGAACAATCCCAGCTCCCTCAGCCGCTCCTCGTAAGAGGAGTTCTCCAGACCCTTCACCAGCTTCGTCGCCCTTCTCTGGACTCGCTCAAGCACCTCCATGTCCTTCTTGGAGTGAGGGGCCCAAAACTGAACACAGTACTCGAGGTGCGGCTTCACCAGAGCCAAGTACAGGGGGACAATCACTTCTCTAGCCCTACTGGTCACGCTGTTTCTTATGCAAGCCAGGATCTGTTGGCCTTCTTGGCCGCCTGAGCACACTGCTGGCTCATATTCAGCCGACTGTCAACCCAAACTCCCAGGTCCTTCTCTGACAGGCAGCTTTCCAACCACTCATCTCCCAGCCTGTAGCTCTGCTTGGGGTTGTTGTGCCCCAGGTGCAGAACCCGGCACTTGGCCTTGTTGAACTTCATACCGTTGGCCTCGGCCCATCGGTGCAGCCTATCCAGATCTTCCTGCAGAGCCTTCCTACCCTCGAGCAAATCGACACACGCACCTAACTTGGTGTCATCTGCAAACTTACTGAGGCTGCACTCGATCCCCTCATCCAGATCATCGATGAAGATGTTAAAGAGGACTGGCCTGAGTACCGAGCCCTGGGGGACTCCACTGGTGACCAGCCTCCAACCAGATTTGACTCCATTCACTAAGACTCTCTGGGCCCGGCCATCCAGCCAGCTCTTAACCCAACGAAGCGTGCACCAGTCCAAGCCATGGGCAGCCAGTTTCCTGAGGAGAATGTTGTGGGGAACTTTGTCAAATGCCTTACTGAAGTCAAGGCAGACCACATCCACAGCCTTTCCCTTTCCCACAGCAGTGGTTA
Organism: Nettapus auritus; assembly: GCA_011076525.1. Taxonomy (NCBI): domain Eukaryota; kingdom Metazoa; phylum Chordata; class Aves; order Anseriformes; family Anatidae; genus Nettapus; species Nettapus auritus. The sequence continues at coordinate 922,234 of CM021772.1, read as the reverse complement.
TTTCCACTGCTTTCCGCTCTGCGTAATAAAGCAGTCAAAATGGATTTAAGGCATATACGTGTCTGTAATGCATTATAAAGCATTTAAAGTGATGGAAACAGATTTGAAAATGTATTTATTGAAAATGTATTTGAAAATGTATTTATTCATCTAAATCTTCAGACACATCTGCATTGGGTATGGGTATTTAGTCATGGCTTTGACTGACCATTTAGTTGGGGGGGGGGAGTGGAGAAAGATTGAAGAAAAAAAAAAAAAAAGTAACAGAAAATATCTCGAGTCTTTGTCACCACGATTTGTAATATATACAAAATATGGACTACACATAGAGGGAGAATATAAATCTGGAATAAAATGCTTCATATGTTACAAAAATGCTGGCCACACCTTGTTAGCATAGTACTGCCCAACAGATTAAACAGGAGCATGATAAATCTCTCTAATAAGATGAAAGCGAATCACTCTTGTGTGTTTGTTCCAGAGAAGATGCTTCTTCTCATATCTGGATGAGAAAGATGCTTCTTCTCATATCTGGAAGAGAAACTTACTCTAAACTTTCTTGCTCTATCCAATGTTTTTTTAGATAAAACAATGCTGAATAAGAAAAACATAGAAAATAATCTGACGGCTGACGAAGGGATTGCTTTCCTTCTCTTAAACACCATCCCGCAACTTCCTGATGTGTGCAAGCTCCCAGGTAGCTGGATGCCACTGCACATGGGGTGCACCCAGGCTCTCTTTAGCCCCCCTGGCAGCAGTCATTGCGGCACGGCTGGGGGGCTCCTGGCCCCCGGCTCCTCCTGCCAGCCCCCTCCTTAGCAAGCGGTCCGGGGGTCACTGGTTAGCAGAGTGCTGGCAGGAGGGCAGCACCACGTGCGTTCAGGGTGGCCGGTATGTTCCGCTGATTTGGTTACTGTAATGTAGCCACCTGGCAGTGAAGAGAAAATAAAATCTTTGGTGATGGAAGCTTCACTATGATGTATCTGCTTATGATTTACCGTTTTTTTTTTTTCCCCTATGAATAATGTATTCCCAAACATTGCTGATAGACTCAGCAGGTGAGTTCAAAGGGCAAAAAGAGGTATTGGTGCAAGAGACAGGAAGCTGAACTCCTGGGGTTGTTGGAGAGTACGCTCATCTGACAAGAGGGCTGCCAAAACAGATGTTTTCAGTGTTCCATATCGGAAATGTGAAGTGTTGCAGTGAAGAGGCACAACAAATCAGTTGTATTTCGTTAAGTGATTAGCTAGAACAGATGAGATGTTCACTTAGCCTAAATTGCTTGCAGTAGCCGGTTCTAGTTAACCCTCATTTAAGCCAAAGGACCTGAAGTTACCTGCTGAACTGGCTAAATTCCCAGCTTCACAAACTGTCAGCTCTGCCTGTGCTTTTGCCTTCACCTCTCTGAAACGTGGCAACATGGAGCTATGTGCAGGAGGACCACCAGCTTCCAGACAGGAAAAGGGAATAGTCGAGAATTGCTCGCGGTCTGCTTTACACCGTGGTTCCAGCTTTGAGCTGCCGTGTTAGCAGCTGGTGCGGACATCCCGCATATTGCACGCTCGGCAGACGGGAGCTCAGACCTGCTGGAGCACGATGCTGCTGCGGGCGGGGAACAGCAGCAGGGGCGGGTCGTGTTGCCGGCCTCACGCGCTGGGTGTGAGGAGCTGTTTTTTCTGTGTGCTCATGCAAGGCTTTGCACTGCAAGGTCCCGACCTTTTCTGTGCTCTGCCATGCCCGTGTTCAGTTGATCTTGGAATTATTTGTGTTTTCAGTAGTTTAAATTATAATTAATTGAGAAGTCTCCTCCTGGGTGATTTTTATTTTTTCCCCCAGAGTTACTTTCCTTGAGAGTTCAGGTACCCAAGGAGCCGCCCAGCCCCACTCCCTGCCTATTCTTCAAGCCGGGCCCAGCTCCGGTGCGCTCCCTGATGCTGTTTCCGACAGGGGTTTGGCAATCTCTGGACTGATTTTCGTGGCCAGTTGAGGCGGTGAGGCTGTTTGCCACCTCTCCCTGATCCCGGACGGGGGGGCAACGTTCCTGCCTGCGCTTCCTTCCCGGTTTCCCCAGCCAAGGTTGCGTCACCGACCCTTGCAGGGGATGGAAAAGAACGGTTGCATTTATGGGAGGAAGGGGTTTATGCAAGTGCAGTGAGCTCCGTCCTCTGTATTTGTCACTGAGCTCCGAATACCTTGGCCTGAAACCTCCCATGCAGCTCCGAGCGGGACTCAGGGGCATGGGGCACAGGGCAGCACGTGCCCGCCGAAGTGTGAAGTGCCTCGCTGCCGGGCATCAAGTAGCTGCGCAGGGGGAGATGCTCGGCTCGAACTTCTCTCTTTTGAGAATGCTGTGGTTTGGTTTTAACTGTGGCTCTTTCCACTTGCCATTTGGATATCCGCTTTGTTCCTCTGTGTGTTCAGTTGCTGAAATCTCATGTTTGAGCAATTTTTTGTGGCTCTGCGCAGGACGGAGGAGGCTGCTGCAGCCTTCGTGCTAATGCTTAGGCAAGTTGAATGGCCTCGTTCTCTTTGCTGGTGCTTTAGATCTCAGCAGTGGCTGGAGACCCAAGGAGCTCTCTGCAAAATGCAGGCATAAGGAGATGCGGTTCTCCACCCAGAAAGTTGTTGGGTCCTGGGGACGTTGTACGGTGAAGACAGACAAAAGCACAACAGCGCTGGTGGGCTGGCTGCTGGTGCGGTCCCCCTGAAGCAGAGAGCAGGCTGAAGGCTGAGAGAGGGAGCTAAGGCTCCCCTTTGGCGTGATGTTAGCCTCCAGGGGACCTGGTGTGATCTCCGATGGCACTGACACCGCAGCTGCCCCAGCCGTGCTTCTGGGAGGTTTCTTGTTAACAGCATAACGAAGTGTTCTGTCAGCTTCAACAAGTGTGAAAGGGGCCTACCTCCTGGCCCAGCAGCAGCAAAGGGCTTTTCAAAGACCCTGGGTGTTGTTAGCTCAGTACAAAGCAGCCTTCCTATGACTGAGAATCTGATTTAACAGCTTCATCTGTTGCCCTGAGGACTGGAATTCACTTCTGTAAAGCGAAAACAAGCTAAAAGTGACCCTTTGTGTAAAGGCCAGTCAGGGCTGGGGAATGGGGAGAAGGCCAAAAAGCTGCGGCCACACGAGATCGTGTTTGGCTCCCACGTCCTTGGTGTGAGGAGACCCACAAGGACCCCGGGCCGGGAATCTGTGCGCGTCTGCAGCCCCATGGACCCGAAGGAGACATTTCAAGGGGAGTAATTGCACATCTCGCCAACTGTAGCGTTCAGTCCTGTGTTGTAATGGGGATTGACAAAGAGGTGGAGGAAACTCCACAAGAGTAGTTGAGAGAAGGCATGTGCGTGTGTGTGTGTTTGTGTGTGTCTGTGTGGCTCGGGCTGGGCTGCAGAAAGTGGTGCTGGAGGGATTTGATTCCTCCTCAGGAAGGCCTCAGGTGCCTCGGAAGGGAAATATGACCCAGATGTGGCTGGGAGCTGCAGTACTTGAAGACAGGCCTCCAGCAGTGAGCCTGCAGCACAAGGGCGTATTTTCAAGGCAACGTATGGCCGAAGTGTGAATCTCTTTTTTTTCAGTGCTGGTTTAGCAGATCCACATAATGAAACCGATCTGTAACTGCCCTTCGTGGGGGCGTGACGTTCCTACGGCTTCCAAAGGTTATCAGACTGATTGCAGTGCAAGCTTAGTGTCTGAGAAATGTTTTCGGGGTTGGTTTCCTGCAGGGATTCGCAGCAAGCCTTTAGGTATCCCATCTGGAGGGACGGGTTGACTGCTGTGGCTCTGTGCAGTGGGGTTTTGTGACCAGGAGGGCTCCAGAACCCCTGAACTTCCAGTGGGGTTGGGAGGGAGTCCATCCGAGGCAGGTGTTTTGGGGGGTTGGTGTGCGGCTTGCCCATTTTTGCTGCTCTGGGCAACGTCTGGTGATCGTTCATAGAGCAGGAGAGCCCCAGTTGCCACTGCGTTGTTGTACATCTGATCCAGAGATGCACCTGGGGAAAAAGACTCGGCAAAGTCTTACTCTTGCATGTCTCAGGTGCTGTCCCAGTTGCACTGCATACTCAAGTAGGATTATTTCAGAAGTGGTCAAAAAGCATTGCTATGCATTTACATTTACAGTCTCAAACAACTCTGTTCTGCACAAACACCTAGCTGTTGAGCGTGGCCCCAGGTTGTCCAGATAACTCAACTTCTGAGTTTTCACAAGAAAAAATCTTGAGAAAATATCCCGAACACAGTTCTTTCCCTTTCCCGCTTCTGTGTGGATTTGGTAAATATGCAAAAGATCTTTTTCTGGTGCCCCTGATCCTCTAAAAGGTCCCCAGATGATCAGCGCTCCGCTCCCTGGTGAAACCATTTGACAAAAAGAATACCCAAAGGTGACCGAGTGCTGCTGCAGTGTTTGCTTTGGTTCCCACGTTGTTTTCCCTCCCTCCCCCAAGTCCTATAAGCTCTATAACTGCCAAAACCACACCTGAATGATGATTTTTAGCAGGTGAGAGTAGACCCCTGGGGAACTGATGCTTGGGGTGGTGGCGGTGAACCTTAAAATTGAAAAGCGAAACAACTTAAACCACTCAGCCCCCTAACCTTCAGCCTCCTGACACAAGCTGTTTCTCTGCCTGCGTACGTGCTTTGTGCATGACCTCTTCTAATTACCTGGGGCAAGATAAACGGGAGAGGAGGGGGCAGCCGCCTCGCCTCCCCGCAGGAGCAGTGCCAGCACTCCCAAAAGCTGTTCCGACACGGCTGCTGTCGGCTGGGAGCCGGGGAGCCAGTGCTCAAGTCCTCGCAGAAAGCGGGCCCAGCACGGGGTGCTGAGCTCTGTGCGGGACTGGCGCTGGGTGGTGAGCTCTTGGCCTGACAGGCTCCTCCAGGAGCGTGGGGCTGTGTGGCACAGGCTTGCTGCTCGCCAGCCAGCCCCAGCCCTTCCAGTCTCGCGGGCAGGCCGCAGGTGCACGCGCACGGTTGCGCTGGGGGCTGCCGCGCTTACGGGTGGCTTTCTTCCTGTGGTTAAGAGCTTCAGGCATGCTTCTCGGGATCAGAGCGCGATGCGAACAACCTTGCAAAGTAAACACATCCACCTAGAACTTTTATTTTCCCAAATCACTCCTTTAGCTAATGTTTCAAAGGTATATACGCAACGCATCTGGTACAAACCAAATATTTTCAGTCTGTTGGATCCCAGAGCCAATATTTGCCCAAGGTATTACAAAGATGGTCATCAAATTCTGACTAAAGGGAAGAATGCCCTGGCTGAAAGCTGCTCCAGGACCAACATGTGGGCGAGGGGACCCAGTGCTTTCTGACGGGGCGTCTCTGATGCCACCAGGCTCCTCTGCTGCCGCTGGTGACAGTTTCAGGTCACCACTCGTGGCCACATGCTGGTGAGGGCAAGGTTGGCTCTCGCCACTGCTCCTGCTCCTCTTCCAGCCATTCCCCTGGGCAGATGGGATGTGGCAGAGCTGTGTGTGATGGAGGCAGTGGATAAATCACTGTCTTTGACCCTCCTGGTTGTGCTCATCTTCCAGCTTTTTGCACCAAACCGTTTGCTGCGTGCGACTTTCAGGTTCCTGGTGCTACTGCAGCCTCGCTGTAGGCTTCCTGCTGACACGCTTGCTGTGCTTGCAGTTGAGTTGTGGAAGTTGGCCTAATTCAGGGTTGAATCAGCCCTAGAAATCACATTAAAATCTGACTTGCCTTTTGGTCAGTAGAGAATCGCTTGGGTAAATAAAGGTCAAATCTTTAGTTTCTTTTTTGGTATTTACATAGCTCCGCATCTAGGCAAACTCCCTTTGATTCGGGAGCGTTCAGGAGCTGACTCACTTATAACACATTTTTCTTACTCTAACTGAAATCAAACAGCAAGAGCTTGACTGTAGGCTGACCTACATCTAACCTGTCACATCTAGGGTAAACCTAAGTGGATCGCGCTCTGAACAGAACGGAACCTACTTGTAGCTCGGTAGCCCGGTCAGTAATACGTGGACTACATCTCACTGCCATAGTGAGCATCTCCCTCATGCTGGCACAGCGTTTCTGCAGGCACAACTCAGCAAAGATCAGTCCACCAGGGGAAAGATGGGTGTTTCCTGGTTACTGCTGACTATTGGAAATGCCAGGTCAGTAAGCGCTGCCCTTGTCTACGGTACGTCCCCTGCGGTTCAGCATGGCTCAGCACACGTGGCACTTGTGCTTGTGGCAGCGTCTGGTTTTTACCCTGCTCTGCCTCCAGGCCAGGAACCAGCCTAAGCTAACCTGACGCTGCGGGCTTAGTGGGCGGTATCGGTGGCGGGGGGTGGTTGGACGAGGTGATCCTGGAGGTCTTTTCCAACCCTACTGATTCTGTGGTTCCGTACCCAATGCTATCGCAAAACGCTTGGTCCTCACAAACCAGGGCGAAGGGTTAGCCGGTTCCTAATCAGGAGCCGACCTCAGCAGAGCGGGGAGGTGGCTGCGACGGGAGCCTGCTTGCCGTGAGGTCGCGCCATGGCTCCGTGCTCTGTGGAGCAGGTTGGTCCAATTAGCACAACGCACGTGGCAGCATTTGATGATCCTCTCCTGCTTTGCAGCAGGTGTTACTTCAAACACCTTGCTTGGATCTCTTTGTTGCATTAAAAAAGCAGAATTGCTCAGTGCAGGTTTTTTTTTCTTCTTGTGGGTGACTTAGCAGTCACTGCATGCCGAGAGAAGTTATTCCTTGTGGTTGCTGCATGTTGTGACTAGAGGAAGCACCGTGTGTTTAAAAGATGCCCAGCAGTTGGTGTTACGGTCCCTGTTCTCATTCACCTGTAACTGTCAGGCTAACCGAGCAGGCTGAACTCGGTTAGGTCGCTGCCTGAACTTTCTCGTTGCTCTGTCTGGGTTACAGGCAGTCGCTATGGTTCAGCGCGCTGAGAACGAGGTCCTGGGGAAATGTCACTCTGGCTCCGTGCCCGTCGCTGTGTGAAGCTGCAGTTCCCTCTCGTGGCACGCTGGGTGGGATGCCTGCCCGTCCCTTGTCTACACGGTCCCGTTTCCATTTTTCCTCGGTGCCCCTACTCATGACTGCCTGCAGGCCTCGGAGTGGTGTCTGGACGAAGGGCTGGCACGCAGCCCACAGGGCTCTGACCCCTGCTGTGCTGGGGGCGAGTCCTGGTTTGGTACCTCCGCTGCTCTTGCGTTGCTCCAGGATGTGGGGATCAAGGCCGCAGCTGGGTTTGGTACCAGGATTCTGCCTCTGTCCGACCTGCGAGACTTTCTACAGGCTGTGACCCCACCATTCATACAGGCTCGGTGGAGACTCTCAAGTTCTTTGCAACTGAATTCCCTGAGGAGTGCTCTCTGCAGCCAGGAGGCGGAGGGGAGAGCAGGCAGGTTGTCTCTGGGGTCCCGCATCTCCTCCCAGGGCACGAGGACACGCTGCTCCAGGGGGACACGAACCACCCAGCGCAGGTGGAGGGGTCCTGGGGCAGAGGGAGCAGGGGCAGGTTAAACTGAGGAGACTTTGGAATTTGAACAAGGGCCCTGGCAATGGAGATGCGCAGGGACACCATGTGTGCGTGGCCGAGGGCTGGAACTTGGAATTCAGGCTGTAAAAGGAGCTTTGCTGCAACGCAACAGCTTTTCTGCTAATGGGTTTTGGGGGATCTTCCCAACCAGAACTCAGGCAAAACTTGGTAAATGGATATGCTTGGTTGTAAAGGCAGGCGTCTTGTGGAAATGCCAGTGTTTTCACCGCTGCTTTGCACATCTGTCGCTGTGTGAGCTCTGCCTCCAGACCCACAGGCTGCTCTTTATCCAGAGGATAGGCTGAGCTGACCTGCTGAGGGAGGACTCGCGACTGGGTAATCAACCAAGGTAGCTTTCTGCGTGAACCCTGACCTGTTGGCTACAAAGGTTGAGAGGTGTTCAACTGGGAAAGGCAGGAAACTCTGCGGGGTACCACTGCACCGATGTGGAAGAGCCTAAAGAGCAGCCATGCTGCCAACAAGCAGTGCCAGCGGTGTTCCGAGACGGTCATAATGCTGCAGGTGTTGCGACGTGTACTGCACGCTTGTGGAGATGTGTCCTGCGCTGCAGAAATAAGGTGTACCGCAGCAGTAAATCAGCAAAACATATAACTCGGAGAACCAAGTGTTTCTAGAAGTAAGCATCCCTGAAGTAATAGCTAATTCTAGACAGAGAAGTGACTTCTGAGTGCAGTCCTGAATTATGCTGCTGTGAACAAGGCCCTGTCTCAACCTGTTTCGTTCTTAGAGGCATGCTTTGCGTAAGCTAACATGGGAAGCCACAGCAGTTGAAATAAATCCTAACACACGAAATGACCACCTTTCGTGCAGGACCTCATCGCAACCTTACATATCGATTAGAAATATTGTTCTGTTAGGCCGTGAGAAGTGTGAGGATGTGTTCTTATGCCTGCACTCGCAGTCGCACCTATGTGTGGTTTCAGGAAGCCGAATGTAACAGGTGGATTAAGTGCTTTTTTGCCTATGGCTATTTTACTGGAAATCCTGGTAATAAGGACCTCAGAATAAGCATTTGTGTCAAAAAAGCACATTTTCAGTGCTTCCACTCTGGAAAGGGATGAAGTAAGGTTCTGTGTTTCTCATGTATTATTGATTATTTATTGTAGCTCTCGCTCGAGGATAGAGGTCTAAGCTATTATGTCTGAAAATGTCAAACCTTAACCTTTGAGCAAACTTTCTGAAGTTCAGTGAGCTGTGTGAAAATGGGCCACCGTGATTGAATAACGTTAATGTGGAAATAGGTAACTCCCACGCAACGCTGTATTTCATCATCTGCAGTGTGGCTTGGATCCGCAACAGTTTCACAGAGCTGCGATGCTTGCGCTGATTTCCTGGTGATTCTCCTATTATTATTACAGCTGCACTGAAAGAAACATCTGTACAGAGACAGGAGGAGTGTAGCACCGGTACGTAGATGCAGATGCTAAAAGCCTATTTCCACCCTCATGCCGGGCGCTGAGTGGAACTGTTTATTCAGAGTGACTCCGTACCCCGGTTTCCACCATCGCTTTCAGAGGCAGGTTCTCATCCTACCGCATGCACTTGCTTTCTTTTCTCCCGTGTGTGTCCCCTTGCATCTGGTTGTATTAAAACCCTTTGATTCAGGTCGCTCAGGGGCACTGACCTACCCCTCATTGCCTTACTGCTCTGCGTGCTCTGATGTCCTCTGCCAGTTCCCCTTTTGGACATTCTGGCATAATTGCTGCTTCTTCCAGCCCTTTCTCTTCCTCACCTGGAGCTGATCTGCTGCTGCCTTATCTGCCAAGCCCTTGTTGTTGCCCTTTTTCTCTTTCCAAACTCTGCTGATGCTACCTGTCCTCTTACCCTTGCGCTGCTGAGGCTCCCACACAGCACCTGGTGCTGGCCCTTCCTTATCAGTGCACTTAACGTGTGCCATTCTTATTTTTTCTCCCTAATGGAAGGGCTTATTATCTGGCAGAAGTAACTCAAGATTTGCAGTCTTACTGAGAGGGGAAAAAGTCAGGGTTATTTTGTAACAGCTATGTGCTCTTGTGAGCAGCCCCCCCCTTGCCCACACATCTCTTCCTTTGCTGGAGTTGCAGATCAGCCCGAACTGGGTTTGCACCACCTGGCTGAGGCTTCCTTGGACTGCCACTCTCATATCCCCTTTCATCTTTTACTACTGGAAACATACTGAAATTCAGTGTTGCTTTCAAACTTGCTCCGCTCTTGCAAGACTCTTAAAACCTAGCATTAGTTGGTCGAGTGCAGACACCGGGTGACAGGAAAGGACGCCGTCATCCTGGTTTCTTTCTCATATAGCCCAGAATAGCCCAATGTACTGCAGCGGCCATGCTTCCTTTTCCCTGCAGTCAGTTTAAAGCTCCTGGATAGGCCACTGAGCGTACTGAGCGTTACTGAGCAGCGGATCTCAAGCTCTCCGTCCCCAGCGTGCTCCTGTCCTGCACCCGGTGGAGCGTAAGTGCCTCCCGTGCAGGTCTGTCCCAGCCCTCTGCTCCGCCTGCGTCTCCAGCCTCATCTTTCTTCTTCAGTGGACAGGAAGGTTATAAGTGGACAAAAAGGCAGCCAAGGTGGCTCAGATTTGTCAAAGACCTCGGCATTCACAGTCGAGGCCAGAGCAAATGGCCTGTTTTTAGTCTCTTTTTATTTTGGCATGCCTGGCCTCAACGTATTTAACCCTGTTGAAAATTAGTCTAAAGGTTGCCGTGGATATATCTACAAATATGACCCGCATCTGGTGGTGAATACTAATGAAAATTTGACCCAATTCAGCTGTAAAAAAATAATTTGATGTGGAGCCAAGTTTATAGCATCAGCAACATCAAGACAAGGTAACAGAAGTGTTCAATGAAGCTTTATTTTTCTTTCAGCTTTGGGTAGGGTTAGACAGACGCGTAAGGGAAATACTACAGCACGCGTCACAAAGAAAAAAGCAAATGTATTTTGAACTTCAGGTGCGTGTTCATATGTGTGAGGGGGATTTTCCCTTGCAAATTGGTGGGATGTCCGTATTGATTTCGGAGAAAGCCCATCTTGCTCCCCAGGCCATGCGTGCGGGTACCAGGAGCCCCACGTCTATTTCTGGCTCTGTGTCTGGCAGTCCACGTGCCTGGGTGAGTCACTCCTCTCCCCTTTCACTTTCCTTTTCTGTGAAAAGGGGTGACCTATCTTTGGAAGGCGCCTTGATGTTGATGATGAAACTGCTAATTGATAATCCCTGTAAGCGAGGCCTCGGATGGTAAAGAGCTCACCCCAATGCACAAAAATGTGCCGTAAGAAGACAATTGACTTTGTCTAAAAAATTAGCAATGAAAAATAAGCATAACCCTGCAATTTGATCCATCTTGATAATTTCTTACAGCAATAAGAAGTAGGAATGCATCTCTCTTCTTTGAGCAATAGCATCTTCCCTGAGGTTGCATTACAAAAGAGAATGGTTTTTGGTAGGCAGCAGCCTGTTGGGATAAAGGCTGTGTTATCTGGGGAGTCTGGTATCGGAATGAAATCCTGAACAACGTATTGCTGCTTCTCACCACGTTAGCTTCAAAAAGAACCCAACAAAACGCTGTACTTATGCAAATACTCCAATGTAATTTTCTCGAATAGAAGCTAACCTACAACAAGTAGGTTACAATCACAATTTACATTTGTGAATTGTAAATGTAGGTTACATGTACAATTTTTTATTCCTGTACAATTTGGTTAGAGAAATGAAAATATAAATTTTGGGGAAAAATACTGTGAAATGTGTTAAAATGGCTGGAAACCAGTTGATCATAGTGAAATTAATGTCAAAATGAAAAGTCACTTTAAAGTTGATTTTCTTTTTTTCCCTTTTTTGTGTGTTTAGAAATGTTGAACTGAAACATACTGTCAACTTGGACACTTTTTCAAGTTGAGAAATTAATCAAAACCAACCTTTTCCTGCTGAAGTTTCATTTTCAACCAAGTAGGCCTCTTCTGATTAAAGAAGTTGCATAAAAAAATCTTAATCAGCCCCGCACAGGAGCACTGCTTTAGCTGCTGGGTGATTCATATCTGTTTTATAAACAAGTTTCATCATAATCTATAGATGCTGCTGTAAGAATCATTACAGAAGTCCTCTTTGCATGTCCGATGGCCCTCGTATGCCCAAGGAGAGGTGACCCGCAGCGTGGCAGTGCCCTCCTGGTGCCGGAGGCCATGGGCGTGATGGGCACGTGGCTCGTGCAGGGGCCAAAGGCAGAGAGGGGGCAGCCGTCCCTTTTTTGGGACCGCGGAGGGTTCCCTGCAGGTGCTCAGGCGCAGAGGGGCTGAGCCCACACGGCTGCGCCCCGAGGATGGGGAGCTGGGAGGCGAGCTGCTGGGCGCGAGCTGCCCAGGAGGCTGCCGCAGCCAACGGGCCGGGGGGAGCGCGGCAAGGCGTGGGGGTGAGAAGACCCCCGAAGGCTTGGGAGAGGAGGGACGAGACAGGCAAAGCCGAGAGAGGAAATGGGGTGGGGTGAGTGCAGCTCTGAACGCTGCTGTACGTAGCTGTGAGCTTTTAGCAAAAGGTTTTCAGAAGCGCTGGGTGTAGAAAAGCCTGACGAAGCGAGTGTATCATCCGTGAAATACTGAAATTGGTGCTTCTGACAGCCCGTGGCTCTTGGAAACTGCATTTTGCTAGCTCTCAGGCTGTAAGACAGGATACTCTTGGGCTAACCTGCAGGGAACTTCCTTCCTCCTGTTTGCAAAGGAAACAGGAATGTGAAGATATGTATCTGTGCTGTTGTGCCCCCCCGACACTCGTACTTCTTAGTACTGGTGACTTTATCAGCCCTGCTTCAGGCATCTCCTCTTCTGTAGTCAAGGTTCTCAGATAGAGATGAACTAGGAAAAAATGCTGCGCTTTTGACTCGGACCCTTAAAATATAACTGATGGAACCCAGGATCCAGCATTGCTCTTACTTTACAGATCTTCCAGAAGATCAGCAGTCAAATACCAAAACTGCAGATTGATGTTTTACCTTTGAATCACCAGACTTTTTTAAAAAAGATGCTTCTTTCAGTGAAACCTGCACAGCAGTGCCATCTTACCGTTGCACACTAACAGCATTCAGGGCAGCCACACACATGTAGCCGTGCTTTTAAATTGTGTTTAATGCTGCGACAAGTTCTGAGCTGCAGAGACGAGGTGCCAGCATGCTGCAAGGCCTGCTTGACAGAATGAAGAAATCAGCTAGCTCATCGTACGCATTTATTTCAGCGTGAAAATGGCCTTCCCACTGCCGCGCCATGTCCTCCTTCGCGTGGCAGCACCGTGACTCCTGGTTGGTGACTGAAGGCATTGCTGCCAAGCCAGCTTGTAAATATTTGTCGCCTTAGTGCTAGCAAAGCAGAGAGGCTCCGCGGTGCACAGGGACCCCGGGCTGCTCACCGGCAAACCAGGAGCCCCCTCTCAGTCCCGGTTTGGCTCAGAGAGAATTAAGTCTAACAGGAAAGTGCAAATGTTGTTCAGCTTCACCTCTTTCAGAGAGCAGCCTCTGCTTATACAGTAAGTGCGTGTAAAAGCTCGAAATCCTCGTGTACATAACAAACGGGGCTTGTGCCAAGTCAAAAATGTTTCAGATTCATTCTTTGGAAACAATTTGTGTGATTTCTTCTGTTTTTCTTCAAGCGTGATTCTGTTTTTCTTCAGCACTGCTTGCTGCTTGGGGTGTGTGGTTTGACACTCAGCTTGTCAGTTTAGCTTTTTGAGATTGTGAGTTTTTTTTGAAGAGGGCACATCTGTGGTTATAGAAGAAAAACAAGAAGCATCAAATGTTCAGTGCACAAAGAAGCAGAAATTGGGAGGATCTTAGAAACAAACAGCAGAGATGACATTCATTTGACCCAGAGCTGTTGAGGGCTAACATGCTATCTGTAAAATTACTTATTTGTCAAGCTTTCAAATGCCCTCTGGAAAATTATCATAATAAGAAAGAGACAGCTTAACTACAGCTAGAGTTGTGACATTTTATAGTAAGCCAAGGATCTTAGGCATCAAGAATAGCCGCTTTGCTTTTTTATTTTATTTTTTATTTAGCGACCGCCCACAGTTCGGAAAAAAAGAATGCATTCAAAAAAGCTTTTAAGTGAAGGGCTTCTCTTAATAAAATAGATAAATAAATCACGATTTCTAAACAAGAGATACAATTGCCAGGACACCAGCTCGCTCTCAGTTGTGTCAATGGGCGCTTTGTTGTCGGGGCACTGAGCAGTAAAATTACTGCCCTTCAGAGAACAGGAGGGAGCGCTGGGACCACGGCTTCATCCCCGTCCTTTAGAGTACCTGGGTACTGCAGCGGGAGCCTAGGAAGAGTTAGGACAGACAGAAGTCTGACCAGTGCATGCGGACATTCAGCCTAGCCAGAGTTCCAGTTGCAGAGCTGTGTAGGCTGAGGCAGCTTTCTGTGTAGAAGTGACCTGTATAGAAATATGGCTAAAAAATATCAGACGAGGGCATTTATAACGTTGTCTGCCTTTGTTAAAACGCCGTGATTATTCTTCACCCTCTGTTTTCTGGATATGCAAGTGACTGTACTGTATAACTGCTTGCATTGCCCCACGTGGGGTTTTTTTAACGTGTCACGCGGTAGCTCCTGCTTCCAGACCGGCTTGAAACAGCCAGGTTTTCTGTACAAGACGTATTCTGATGTTACCTTCTAACATGGAATGATGTTTTAAAGTGACTCTGCTGAGCCAGCACTAGCCACAGATTTATAGCCATTTATTCCATTTGTTAAATTAACAAATCAGGAGTGTCTGCAGCAGGCTGTGAACAGAGCTTGCAGTACCGAGAAGTTCACGGAAAATCCTGCTCAGTGGCAAAGCCTGATTAGGAAACGTTATCTTTTTTTTTTTTTTTTTGCATAATAGGTGAGATACACATGCCTAACATATGGTTGCTATAAAATAGCTTAGATGAGTCAGATCTTAGCTGGCAGCTGTAAGCAAGGTTGTTCTGGCTTCTTAGATAATACTACCAGTTACCATCTTTTTTTTTGTTTGTTACTTAACTACTTTACTGTTAAATAATACTAACCTGATTTGTAGACACTCCCATTCGAGTAAAACAGAAAGGCAAGATTTATGATGTAAATCCTGTTGTGTTTGTAGCTGATTAAAGCCGTATCCAAAGTCAATCAGCCTCACTGTGGCGATGACTAATTCTAACCAAATCATTGGACTTCTCAGGAAGCTGCTGCTGTCCCACTCTGTGTTAAGTTCAGTTACACATACCAGGAATCTTAAGAAGCACCAGAAATGGCACTGATTTGATGTGGTTTGCAGTGATGCAGGATGTACCAATGCACTGGCATTGTTCTCTGATCTTTGCATGCAGCTCCCGCAGGTAATCTCAGCTTGCAAAACGTCCTGAAGACTTTGGCTGTAAAGGTGACCAAAGCATCCCAGGGACTGACTTTGGAGGGAGGAGGTTTTGGAGTGGTGGGATGTGGCTTCCTTATGAGCGCCGAGGTGTTAGCTCAAGCCCGTGCTTGGAGAGGCGACTGGTTAGGGAGCCCGTCCCTTGGGTGAGCTGCAGGACAGCATGGTAAAAAACGGGACACCTCAAGTGTTGCGAGGACCATGGTTATTGCATTCCTCTGATTGATAAGGCTTGTGCCTCTTACACACCTTTCTTCTTGCTAGCTGCTGCTCATTTTTGCTGGTCTGCTCTGTTTTGTTGTGCCTCGCTCTGTAGTGTCTAGCAACCAAGGGGGAATGACTGACATGACTCACATAGCTCCAGATCGGTCACTGCGGCAATGTAGGCTTTTACTTGCTTTTTCAAGCCAGAGTGCTTAAATGACGAATGCTTAAAGGCTGAGGTTTCCAGAGCTCTCCCCCCACCTAACCAAATCATGTTTAGCACCACGTATGCCCCAGTTCATCCTCGAGCACCTTCCAGGCAGCCCACCTCCTGGACCTGCCTGCAGGCTGCGTGGAGAAGTTCTAAGACGAAGAGTCGCAAAAAGAAAGATCACAGGAAGCAACGTCTCTAGTACTATTACCTTGTCTTTGCTAATGGCAGGCACGCCTACTTCCTCTGACTCTAATCAGAGGAGGACTGGCTGTCAGGTGGCAGAGATGCAGTTGAGAAACAGAGAGCTTTACAAGTGCCTAGCCCTGCCTTATGTACCATCTGCCACTTATGGAAACTTCAGACTTGCCAAAGAGAGGCTGGTTCTCGGTTTTCAATATTTAATGCTCGTTGGAAATGACAGCAGCGTTACCCATTACCTCAGTGAGATCAAGCTAAAGCCACCCACAGTAGTGGATGTTCATACACAATTGCAGAAATAAACAGAAAATGTGGAAAGTGTAGCGGTAAGCTGTCCAACGAGACTGTTACTGCCTGGACGTACGTTCAACACGGTAACATTAATTTTTTTCCAAAAGATGCCACTCACTTCTTCAATTCTTTTTGTTTTAACTCTTACAAGACAAGAAAGACAATTCTGTGTGAAATGGTAGCCATAACAATAACTGCACAGGATCAGGCTGCTCAGAAGCACTGCTTGGCAGTGGCGGGCCTTTAATTACTAAATAAATGGCTCCAGTGAGAGTCAGCTATGGTCAAAGCTCTCTGCTGACTTCTGTCTGCTTTCTTTCTGCCACCAGGAAATAGGGGGAGAGGCACCTGTGTCATACAGCGCAGTGAAGTATGACTTGGAGAACGTACATCAAGAGCATCGGTTCTTTCTGAAGTAGACTGGCAGGTAGCTACGGGTGGACAACTAAATTTAGAAGGTGTGAATACCACTTTCTGCTTATCTCTCTCTTCTTCTTCCTGATGCATGTCACTTCTTTTTTCTTCAGCGGTTAAGGGTCAGCTAAGACTCACCGTCAAGCTGAGCTGCTCAGCCCCTCTTGTATTCCTTCAGCCCAGGGAGAAGGGGGTAGGGCGTGCAGGTTCAGCACTGAGATGTGCTGAATGTGTCACCGCCACCGCTGAACAAAGCCCATGCACAGCTGCATCACACCACTCACTGAGAGTGAAGAGTGAAAACCCAGGTGACCATCTCGGCGCCGTGTGATGCAGCCTTGAGGCCCCGCATGTGTCTCCTGCAGGCACCGTGCTCTCTGCTCCCTGCATCGCTCTTTCAAGAACGGGCAGATAAAGTTTTCCACTCCTGGGTTTAGATGGCAGCAAAATGATGTCAGCTCTGTTGCTTTTGATTTACTACGGCACTTTTTTGTTTTGATAGTCTTCAGTGAGATAAACCAAGCTCTCTTCTGCTTGTTTTAACGCAGAATTTTGGATTACCTTATGTAAGCACATGATTTGCAAACTCCATCGAGATGCAATGTAACCTGTACTTCAAATACCTGATAATTTACGTTACGACCTGTTCACTTCCCTGAAACAGAGACTATCTAAATAACCACAAAGTCCCCTTCTTTCCCATGAAGAACCGGCAAGTTCGGTCAACAGGCTAAAAGAACTGAACTGTAGCAGTGAAGGGACTGATCTCTGTGCTAGGCAATGCAGCGTTACGGAGCGCGGTAGTCACACTGACAGTATGTACAAGGCTGCGGCCTGAGCTGTGTGACAAAAGCTTTTCCTCCATCTTTTATCAACACAAAGACTGTTGTGTAACCTTGAACAACCATTGATTTTCCTTGTATGTGTGGTTTTATTAACACGGTTTTCCTTCTGAAATTACTTGTCACGTAAAGAGATGTAAAACGCCTCCCCCCTTAAAAAAAAAAACAAAACCAAAACATCATCATAATGTATTTGCCTTGCCACGGCTCCCATGGCACACAGAACTGGATGATTTACATAGCTATTGTAATGAACTACCAGGACTTCATGATCCTTATGATCTAAATAACTGATGGCTTTGCCTAGCTCATTCAGAAATGGAGGCTTTTACAAGTGAGCCACTAACTTTAGTGTATCTGAGATGAGGCTCAAACCCACCTTTTTGCCTAGTATCACTTGTTCTCACCTGTTCAACAAACAGAAAGAAAATACATTAAGCATAGCAACCAGGCCACAAAGAAACCATCTGCCTAAAAACAGAACCAAAATGAGAAGGGGAAAAAAAATGAGCTGAAAAAGTTAAATCAGCTAAATGACAGTTGTAGCACAAAACTAGCTTCAGGCTCATGAGGTCTAGATTTGAAAATTTCTAAGCAGTTAAGCTGTTACAAAACATGCTCATAAGAAAACTACATAAATGAACTTAATTTTTGGTGCTCGAGTTGTGCTCTTTGTACAACTGGTTAAGGCTGGTAGTTTGAAAGATCCTCTTGAAATGAGTCTGCAGCCTTCCCACTACTGAAAGTAATGGGTATATATACACTTTCTGCATTTATTTACACAAGTTTTACTAAAGGGAGATAAGATCATTATAGGTAAGTGAAGAATATCCTTTCAGGGCATTTCCAGCTTATCATAGAAGTATTTCCTCTGGCCTGGGTAAGAAGGTCATGGAAGGAGAAAGGTTATTCTGTTCACTTAACACAAGGAAAAGAATGAGTGAGCTTACTGTCCGGCCGCCAAGGAGCAGATGCAAAAATCCTGGTAGCTTACTTTTTTGAGCTGCTAAGGCAGAAAGTAAAAGCAGTTACAGTGAACCCTGACAAAGGGTTTGGACGTGTGACCTGTTCAGTCTTACTACAAACTTACGTGTTTCCAACACAGTAAGTGCTGAAGACCAGGCCTAAAAATAGCAAAAAAAACCAAACCAAACAAACAAACAAAAAAACCCAAACCACTAAACTGACAGGAAATGTAAAAACTTTTTCAAATGAGAGGCAGCAAACCTGATGAAACACATTTATATTCCCAGTCTGATGTACATTTTTAACACCAAATAGCAGCATTGTCATGGGGCAGTTATAATCTCTACGTCCCAAGGTAAACATCCACAGACCAGAAGAGTGGCTGGCTCAGAATCTACATGGAAATAATACCTATAAATAATGACCTTTCTAAATCAGAACTAAATAGAATTAAAGATTAAAATTTTATCTTACCTATTACTCAGTCTTCTAAAAGACATCATCTTTTGATGAGGTCTTGTCCCTTCTTTGCATATGTATCTAGTAAAAAGTTTTCCATCACAGTACCAAAAAAACCCCCCAAACAATCACAAAAACCTTCTAACTAAATTGCAGCATGCATTCTCATGAATTTGACATCAGACGCTCTGATCATGATGGGCATTTTTTTCCTTCCTATTGCATACTTAGAAAAATGCATAGCTTTAGCTCTGCATTAAAGGTTTTATTCGTTCTAAACCAGTGCTTTTACAAGCTAAATTGAACATGACTTCCCATTAACAAGGTATGTTTGGAAAACTCAGGCATCACCTCAATAAACTCTACTGTACAATTGAGCTGCCACTGAAAAAGCTGCATGGGCTTTTTTCTGTGTGTCAGGGGGAGGTGCAGAGTTTACTTTCAGGGTCCAATTATGGAAGCGAGGCAAAGGAATAAACTTTATTTTTTAGGGTTGCTGTACAGTAGTCCTGGTAAGTCTTGCTTCACTCTTAACTACTGCTGGCATTTGCTGCAGACTGAACAGTCTGTTACAACTTTCAAGTCTCTCAAAAAACAGTGTCCTATGAACTGAGCACTATGCCTTTAGATGGTATATCGCATCATTAAGAATTACCAGTGGATTAGTCTTAAATTGCATTTCATAATCACTTAGTAATAGGAGTAAGTTTGAACACAATCTAAACACAGCTATTTTAAAATGAAATTACTACAGAAAGCCAAAAATTAGTCTTGAAAAATATTTATTTTGAAGTCCAAATTAGTAACAATTAGAGAACGTTTAGAAATCTTTTACACAAATTCCAAGACCACACCTTTTTTTTTTTAGAAATAGCAAGATAAACCGGCAACAGATCAAACATCTTTGTGTATCATCTTCATCGTTCTTAAAGAACACTGCTCCCTGCACTCAGTCAGCTGGAAAAAAGGCAGCGGTGTTCTTAACCCCCAAGATTTTTTTTATTTCTTTCCCCATTTCCTGTAGGCAAATTTGAGTCAAAATTTCCCAAACAAAAATCCAAACAAACAAAAAAAAAAAAATCCTGGTTCCTTTCTACTGCTTTGAAATAGTCTTCAGACTATTTTAACTAGTTCTTATGCATACCTTGAAGAACTGCTGCAAATGACATCAAAGCTTTTCTTCATGAGAAAGAAATGAGAAAGCAAAAGTGCAAGAAGTACAGTGAATTCTTAATTTTATTTTTCATTTTTAAAATGTCCAACAATTGAAGGTGCTTTTTTGTTCTCCATGCCCTTATTTCAGATAGGCGGAGATGTAAAGATGATCGTTTTGTTCTGTGGGGAACAAAGGACTGAGATCAGTAACATTAATACACAAATTATTTAATTAAATACTATAATGCTAGATTTACTGAATCAGTTGAATGTCAGCATACATAAGGTATGTGCTCTCATTTTTTCCCCACCCATCCAGAATGCAAAATCTGGTCTCAGTGTTATTGCAAAAAAAACGTGTAGCTTTTAGCTTAACTTTGTATCTCGCAGACTAAATGTAACAATTACATTTTGCTGAGACTTAGCCATTGTAGCCACTCGTTTTTGTTGTTGTTGGTTGTAAATCCTAATAGAACTTGAGTAAAAATTCCTCCCAAAATTGCAGTAAGCCAACTACATATAAGACAACTATATATTCTCAAAAGATTAAAGTGATAAGTAATAAGCAGCTGGCATTTACTGTAAGTGACAGAATCATGACACTCATTTCCATACCATATATATTTCTATACTTTAAAATGTACTTCACACATCTTCTACTAAGGCTGATATGATCTATAGTTACCATGCATACTTACAAAATGTTGGAAATTAAAATAATCAATTTGCTTAGTTTTATGAAATGCAGAATAGTTTAGAAGTGACTGACCATTCAGGTCGGCTCTCCTTCCTAAATATTGTTGTTAAACTTTCCAGATCTTCATTTTTGAAATGCAGTTCTTCTAGCAACGTGGTCAGGAACTGTGTGTACTTCGGGCTTGTCTGAGTGTTCTTGAAAACTGGACTAATTTGTGACAATCTGGAAAAAAAAATGATATATACAAATATATAATATATATAATATATATATATATTTGATACAGAAAAGAGACCTTGCAGTATTAGATGTAAAAAAGCAAGGCTTGTAAAAGTTCAAACCACTGTGCTGAAGAAAGGTGGTTTATAATGTCATACTTGGTTTGTTACAGTACAATACATAAGACTGTATACGTTATATACAACATGTATGAGCTGTACTGAAATATTTTATCTTATTCAGATCTAGTGAAACTAAAAAAGTTTAAATAGAAAAAAATGGGCTAGTAGTTTGTATGCCTCTAATCAGCTGTATACTGATGCTACCTGCCGTAGGCAAATTTCAGAACAAAATGCAGAATTACATATAAAAAAGAAAAAAATATCAATGTCAATATTCTTACCTTTACCGAAAAGCTCCTAAAGGTTAGTCTTGTAGAAGTTGTATGGTTCTTTGTATGAATGAAATATAAAAGAGGCCTAAAATTCACCTTAAAGGAACTAAGAATATTTGAATATTATAACCACAAGTTCTTAGCAGGTATCCCTGGCAGAGGCTGTACATAACTGCAGTCACACTGTCAGGCTTCATACCCTTACATCTGTAAGATACACGAGTCCAGTCTGCTTGCTCGGGGGATTGCCCCCACACAATGCAGTCACTTGGTCACAATATTCAGGTAAGTAGTGCCATAGATAAATAGACACCATACAGGAATATTTCAGAATGCTTGTGAAATTATGTGCTTTTAAGAAGTTGCTCAAGGTAGTCTCCAGCTTATTACAAACTTCACAGCTCAGAGAGCCTGCAAGTAACAACTGAGATAATCTCCGTGCAGTCATTGGTATTAAGACAATCTTCCCTTGAAGAAAGCTGCATATAAGAGACTTAAACAGTTCCTTAACACACAAAAAATATAGTTTCCAAATACTTTTCATTAATAAGACTTTTAAGAATTATTTTTTCATTTATTTTTGATTCTATTTCAATATGTATGTGCTAAGTAACTACCTAGCGCTGACACTTGATGAGTAGGATTTTAAGGGATGCTCAAAGCAATGACACGGTGTGGCACAAAACAGACTGATGCACTAACCCTGCTAGAGGAATCCTCCCACAAAAGCGAAATATTCACAGTGGGATTTGTGATGTTTGGACTGAGGCCACTTTTTTTTTTTTTTTTTTTTTTTTTTCTGTAATTTGACAGACAGGACTGAGTTATCTCCTTCCTGGTGAGAATGACAGTAGTTACTGTTTAATGTGGTAAAACAGAGTGCCTCCGACCAGCGCTGACAATCCGTAGGTTGATTTTTGCATCATGATGCTTTATCAGCAGGGAAACAGAAACTGCTGATAGAAGATCAGAGTGGCCATTTCAGGTGGTCTGGAGATGAGGTGAGGGGGTCAGAGACCAGGAGACGTATTGCTCCTACTCTTCAATTCACTCTTCTCCGGATTTAAGAGGCTGTATATGAGAAGAGGCTGGTGGCATAAACTGGTGTCATGACTTCCTGAGTGCTGGTGCCAGGAGGCTGCAAAACACACTCTACAGTACTGTAGATCTACATAGAAAATTCAGTTAAAATCTTTCTCCAACCTTGTGGTTAAGAGAGTAATAAAAAATATTTCTCTAAAAGAGCAGAAGTCTTACGCAGTTTCAAGCAATACACTAACATACCAAACCTTTATGCCACGAAGCTCACAGGCTAAACAGGCTCTCTTTCTCCCCACATATATATACGCACGTGTGTGTGCATTTGTATGTATGTATTTTTGGAACTGCAGTTTGTAGAATTACATAGTTTCATAAATTACAAATATGTCCTAACTACCGCACCCTGTTTAAGACATCCTGTATACAGAGCAGCTATTATAGCCCACGCTGAGGGAGAAAAAAGTATTCCTATTGTCAGAGAAACTGCCGGGCATTCAATATCGAGGAACAAACTTAAAAAATGAAAATAAGTTTTAGCTGTTTTTTTTTTTTTTTTTTTAATGACCTTTGTTTAAAAAGTCATTAAGCTATTAATCATCTGATAAGCAGGAGACAAAATCGGAAAGTAAGTTCAGAGACACACAAGTTTCTAGTAATTATTTTTTAAAAAAGGCATCTAGATGAAGCAATGGATTAAACATTTATGAATACGTATACAAACACTTTAGTCTCGGAAACCTGTGCCCTTTTGGCATTTAAATGATGCTCTGACTTGTCATTTGAAAAGCAGTTGTTCTCAGGTACTTTTCTGCTTTTAAATGGCTGTTTGAACAGAAGCAGAACCTTTTGTCTTTTGAGCAAGCACAGCTTGCCAGTTTGCACTGAGTAATAAGTTTCATGGTCTTAGTAACACTGGTCCAACGTATATGCAAGGTACTGCACAATAGAGCACTGAAGGCTGTGCATGCTAACTGAATTAATCTTTGCATGCTAACTGAATTAAACCGTAATTGTATGCAAATAAACCAGAACAGTCTTTGCAGTCATTATCTTGCCAGCTACAATGACCGTAGCTCTGAAAAAACCATTACGACTGATTCAATGTAATGATATTCAGGATTTCAACTTTAAGCATCATGGAATTGCCTTGAAACTGGCAGCGTCTTCAAAAAAGGCAGAATATAAACAGGACAGAAGATACCTGGACAATAATGATGACTGGTTACTGCAACAGTGAAAAGAAAAAATATAAATTGTGCCTTTCTGTTAGTTCCTTCACATGTTACAACATTAACGTGGAACAAACTGTTGTGAAAAAGTCAAATAAGAGTATAAAGGATTAAGTGGTTAAAAGCAAACATCACCCGCAGAAGCACACACAAATGTTACTGTCCAAAGTTATATGCCTGTGCTTCAAAGGATTGCCCTCAGCACACTGTTAAGAGGAAACTTTCATGCTCGCTTCATGGAAAAGTAGTACGGTATAGATCAGGCTTCATGAAACAGTGTCGTTTCCTGCACACCCACTTACACCATATGGTAAACAGGTCTTTGTAAAGTTTAAGAAGTGTTAAGAATGTCAAACTATATCGGAGCGATAAAATTTGTATTTGCTGGCTATTCCACATATGCTACATGTTCAAAAAAATTCAAGTAAAGATCAAGGTATTCCTATAAAGCGATTAGGTGACATGTGGCTACTACGGAATGTTTACATAGCTTCTGTGCTTCTGCTCAAGCCCCAAGCTTTCTATGAATTAGTCGCATTACAAAAACATTTGACAAGTACATGTAGAAGGCTGACCTAAATTAGAACATTTCTAGAAGTCAGTCACATTTCATGGAGTAAACGTAATAAACTGATAGAATGATTTGTTCACAGCTCTACACCTACCTTAACCGATACAACAGAATACATTCAGAAAAGACAATGGCAGAGTGGCAATTTCTGTGTGGTGATAAATCACTAGTTGGCACTTCCTAAACAAAGATGCAAAAAGTCTGTCTAAATAAACTTTACAACATTTACAAAACCACCCCCCTACACACACTGGACTTCAAGAAAAACATTCTGGACTTCTTGTTTAAAATGAACTCTGCGATCCCTTTGAAAAAGCCACCCGTACGATATCACCGAGTTGGAGATCTCTGAACATGCACCTGAAAACAACGGTCAGAACACAACCACCTAAGAGTTGTTTTCCTTTCCCGTCTCTATAATTGGTCACTTAAACTTAGAGAAAAAGTGCAGAGAATAGGGTGGACAGAAGCGTACCCGGTATCATGCAAAGCAGTTGTATACTCATGAAGAAAAGCCATATGCTTATTCTCAAAATAATTAATAATTACATCCTCTTAGAGAAATCTAAGTATTGCCAGTCTTTCTATTTCTAAAGGCAGAATCTTAAAAAATAAAAGCAAGTCAGGTGGCGGAAGCGCTTATTTCAGCTTTCCCTTGTTTGGCCTGCTTGGAAGAAGAGCGAGAACAGAATCCTAAAGCAGAGTGAAGGAGCAGGCAAGTGCCACCTGTCTTTCTGCAGAAAGCTTTGGAAAGTAGGATATAAACATTTTTACCAGCTATAGGTTTTTGAGCGCTATGAATGACCTACACATTCATCACAATTTAGAAGTTCTTTTCCTTTTAATTCTCTCAGTATTCTTCTAGCTTTTGTTTCAGGCACTTATAGTTTTTAAGCTCATCATAACCAAGATGACCGATACCTATTTTTCTACCAGAATGACAGAGTTGCAACAATGATCACAAAAGTTTCTTGAACACTCATTTCAGAACATGGAAATGAAGCAAGAGCTGGTGGCAAATAGCGGCAGCACATTTTTTTGCTTCCCCAGCAGTCACAGACTGCGGCGTATGTGCTTCAGGGAAGGTGCCAACAAGCTTCTGACCAAGGTACCTTCAGCAGACTCTCACTAAGGGTCCCCTCACCTGCAAGGAAGTCCAAAGCATTTTTTGCTGTCTTTGGATAGTTGCCAGTTGGACCATGGCTAGCTCTTACCCCACAAGCATTTCAGCTGAAGGTCTGGAATCACACACTGCTGACACCTGACAAAGAATAAAATGTTTGCAAGCCTCAAGCATCACTTCAGGTGATTTAACATAGCTAGTAAAGGGCCTGAAAGATCAAGCAGCCATTCTAGCAACATACTATTAGCACTTAAAAAAGCCAAAGCATATTTGCTCCGCCGTTACGACAAAGTCCTGTCACATTGTCAACGAGGACTGATCTAGGAGACGTGATGCTAAAAAATATGAAGCAATGTAACTGCGCAGGTGCCACACTGCAGAGCACCATTTATCATTACCTGTCAGCTACAACAAAGCGTTAAACAGATCTTGGTCTGAACAGGAAAACCTTGAATACTAAAAGTTTTCAAGGTTATCACCAATATTTGGACACAAATGCCAAACATTTCAGTGACAACTCTACATCGAAGTATTTTGCTGGGGTTTGGCATGGACTGGTGGGGGATCATGGTTCTTGTCGTGCCTGTGATCAAATAGCTGTGAAAGCAGAGCAGCTGATGTAAATTCTTAGCTGAGGACTTCCTCAACGAGCAGGCTGCTAAAAGCTAAATACACCATTTTGTCTGTTCTGCACTTCACATTCTCCTGACCATAATCATCTCTACTCATCTACATCAGGCTGAGTTACCCTTGCTATGCAGACATATGAGTACTTCTGAGAGTTTACGCTATTGCAAAAAACAAACAAAATTGTTCTCAACAACCGGACACTGGTTGGTTTTCTTACTGCATCAGATATAGTTTAGTGCCTGAATAGTTGCATGCCCGTGGACCACTTTTGTTGTCATGTGGACGTAAGTCTTTAAATCAAGAGCAGGGATTACCACCAGCATGCAAGTCACAGATAACGAAAGTTGATTTGGAAATCTGACTAATTTCCACTCAAAACTCACACTTGCAAGACTCTTACAAGTCACTTATGTATCTGGAAAAAATGAAGTCGTGAATGTAGGACAGCAGTTATCATCTTTATGAATAATTAATCAATACTTAGAGGAACTCCGTTACAAGGACACAGTATGTCCCGCTTTTCTCTTCCTGCATATTCTTTTTGTCAAAAATACAGTTTGGGACAGCATTACCTAAATATCTTCTGTTTTGGGGAGTTACAAGGAGCGTTAAGAAGAAGAGTACCTTCTCCCACCTCCGTACCTACTATTCTGAGGTGAAATCATCTCTGCTTGGATTGCTTCTATATGGTGTAGAGGATCAGCACAGTGCTAGCAGCTCCAAATGTGCCATACGCAGCAGTGCTGGCTGGCACGTGCAAGGACAGGGTGTTGTCTTCAAACCGACCCCATGGAAGGCTGGTCAAAGCGGGAGCCACTGGGGAGCCCAGAGCAAGTCCTTCAGCAGAAGGCAGGCTGATGGCCAAGCTGCGCATGTTGAACCACTTCTGGGACCAACGGTGGGTCGTAGGACAGCGCTAAGGAGGCTGCCGTCACTTTGACAGGCACCCCTGAGGTTTTTTCAGTAATACAAGGCACTTTAATTCCATCAACAGCCCAAGACTCCTTCAGCACCAATCTGCAGTAAATTTCTCACTCCTTGCACCGAACCAAGAGACAGCACAAAACCTTGTCCATAGATGTAAACAGGCTTTTGAACAGATTTATCAAACCTGAATAGCAGTGTCATGCTGCAAGTCATCCTCAGTAATAGTTCATCCTATAGTGTTAAAAATCCTCTGAAAATACACAAAGCCATGTTAAACCATTCCATTATAATCTGTTCTACTCCGTCAACACGCTGTTTTTTTTTGCCTTAACAAATGCTTTATGTTTGTACTACTTGCGTTACAGCTTTGATGGGCTTAGCAATGCAATAAAAATGTTACTAATCAGAAATGACATGCTTTTAATATAGCAGAGTTTTCCAGAATACAGATTCCATTTTAATTATATTCCTGTGGCG
Source organism: Nettapus auritus (assembly GCA_011076525.1). Classification (NCBI taxonomy): domain Eukaryota; kingdom Metazoa; phylum Chordata; class Aves; order Anseriformes; family Anatidae; genus Nettapus; species Nettapus auritus. The sequence goes on along the minus strand of CM021772.1, from coordinate 895,309 downwards.
TAAGTCTCTAATGCAACTGATTAAACAGAAGTTACCGTTTTGTTTAAGACAAACGATTAGACTGAGTCAATACAACAAGTGTTACAGATCAGCAGTAAAACTCACTGAAATGGAGAGGCATCGCAGCCTGTAGACCATCTGCCTCTACCTGTAACTGGACCGCGGCCAAGGTATCAGTCCCTTAATATTAGTGCTTCCGTTGATGGGATGAACTGAAAAAACTTTCTGTGTTTATCCACTGCATAAATCCCTACTGAAAGGTGCTTGGGCATTTTGACAGATTAAGCCAATACGTCACTGTCATTCTGGATGTTGTACCCAACGAACCGTCTGCTTGCTCCATCTGAGGTAGAGTCCTTCACTCACCAGTGTGTCACTGCGCACAGTACGCTTGTTCAGGGACAGCAATTTTGTTAGTGAAGTATCTTAAATCACAGCAGGGATTTCCACAGACACTGAAGCAAAACGTGTCCATCAGGCAAGTTAGTATTAGCCAGAAAATTGGTCTGAAGCACAGTGTGCGTGTAAGCTGTAGGTTAAAGCTGCCATACTATGGAACTTACAGAAATTATAATCTTTCGTATATTTAAATAGTTACACAATCATACTGTGCAGAAATTATAAACATTACATCCCCATTATTTAATTCAGCCATTATGCTCAGTTTCATTAAAAAAACACACTGATTTCTTACAACTTTAGTTAGAGCATGATTTAAAAAGCTCAATATTAAAAAACAAAAAAAAAAAAAAAACAAAGAAAAAAAAAAAACAACAACTTGTTAAAAGCAAAAGACTGTCCTGAAGTGAATTTTCCATTAGAAGACATTAATATTTGACAGACAATCCTGAACTGGAAGAATCTAACTTACAAACACAATGCAGTGGTATTTAAAAATCTCTCATGTTGTCTTCCTTTTAATTAAATAATTATACTAGTGGGGAAAAAAACGTGATTACAGTTAGTATCATTTGCAGCCCTGAAATAAAAGCAACTCCTACTTTGTGACCTTTTGTTAGTATCTCCTATTGGCCAGAGAGGAAAGTCAGTATTCAGAGGCATTTTTCTTTCATCTCCACAAATCTATTATTTGTGTTTTCTGTTTTCTTCAAAGAAAGATAAAACACACAATGTTGAATGATAGCAACCGACAGAAATAGATAATTTTCTTACTGAGGGAAAAAAGCTACTTCTGGTCTAGTTTTAAGTATAGCCTAAAGATCCTATTCTCATCATGAAGACAAGAATTTTGTAGCTAAAGTGCAGTTTATATTTTATTTATTATTTAACTTTCCTTTCATTATTGTATACTGACTTGTCCACAGCATCCAAGCACAGACAGTTTAATCCTCTGATGGCAGCAGAAACTAAATTATTCATATTTTATTTTTTTTTGTCCACTACACTTAAATCAATGCTACAAACATGGATTCAAAATCAATGACTGGAATTCCTACTTAATCCAAACATACTGCAAAACTTAGGGATCATTCAAGGGGTAGCTTTGTTCACTGTTTCTACTACCTTCACTTTTTCATCTGCAGCTTCTACAGAACTGTTTTTTGAACCATATTTATGTATACACTTAGAATAATTGTATTTTTCTTCTTTCCAAGTTCACCTTCCGCACACTTTTCATTTCGTTGGTAACCAAATAGAAGTCAACTTCCACTTCCTTTGAGTGGGACCAAAACGTCACTGCCGGTGCAGCAGAATGAATAAAACTAAGAGCAGACAGAAAGCATACCTGCAGTAATGAGTTTCTGTAAGAGGCGATGGGTATCAGCTGGACAACAGGAAGCTGTCCTTTACTATGTGGGTGACGGAGCACTGGCAGGGGCTGCTCGGAGAGGCTGGGGAGTCTCTCCCCCGGGAGACATTCAGAAGCTGCCTGGACGTGGTCCTGGGCAGCCTGCTCTGGGTGGCCCAGCTGGAGCAGGGGGCTTGGACCAGGTTGGCTTGGACGTACAATTCTGCCACAATGTAATGGCGTAATACGGTTCGTCTCCAAAAGCAACTTGAAAGTGGAATTTCTCGCTATTCCCATATTTCAATTTCATGTGAGCGACCAGCAGTACATAAGCACGATCACAACAACTTCTATGCAGATGAGAGTAAATTTACAAGTCTTCTCATTGGCCAATTATTTTAACCTTTGGAATGCAAGCATCAACACAGAATCCACTCCTATAATGTTCCTTCTGAACAAGTTTCCTGACCTTACGTATACACACACAAAACAAACTGAGTTCCCTTGGTAAGTGTCCTGGAAAGGAACTACACTCATCAGAATATTCAGCGGATGGAAAATGATGTCATGTTCTCTGCCAGCATTTGCCAGATATATGCTGTTCCTGGAACATTAAGTAGTTGACTTCATTAAGTACTTAGGGATCACTGGTTTTCACACCCAGGCTTAGCCTGTCTAATAGGAAAGAAGATGACCAACACTCTGGAAATACTTCGATGATACAATGCCAGTGACAAAAATTCAAGGACAGGACTCCCTTAAAGCTATAACAATAATATGGAATGGTTCAATTTGCATCCTGTATTAAGGATTTTAGGAACTCTGTTTTCAAATATTTGCTTATTTTAAAGTGACTACCAGCACAAAATATCACACAGGTTCAGAGAACAAACAAACCAAAAAAACCCACACCACAACAATCATTTCGGCAGTCTTGTACAAGACAGAGCTTCCAGAAAATTTCTTTAACAGTGGATTAGAAAAACCTCTATCCAGACAAGACAACAGGCGAAGCACCAAAACTAGCTCAGCGATCTGTGGTTTCTTATCCTAAGTACTTTTTAGTTTAGCTGGATCAATGACTGTTTCACCATTTTGTATTAGCAGATATGACTGCAGAATGATTATTTAAATACCTAATCCAGTATTGTACCCACCTTTGCATCACCACATTCCAAGTTATTACTACAATGCTAGTTCATAGAAACAAAGAATCAGAACTTAGTAATACCGTGTGCCGTTTAAAACCCATTCATACAAGGAATTGTTCCAAAAGCTTTTAATTTAGCTTATTTAGCTGCATAAATCCAAGGTAATAAAATGTTCACAATATAAGCCCAGAAGAAAATAAATCACTATCAGCTGTTTCCCTCTAACAAATCTAAGTTTCTTAGGTACACATTTCAAGGACAGGCCTTGTTTAAAGAGCTCCATTTATGTGAAGTCTGTTTCCTGCTAACCAGCTGACAGATCAAAGGTACTTCTCAGTCCTAGTGTTTGCTCCCATTTTTCCCTCTTTTTCAACTTGGCCAAAAATTTAAACGTAATACATTTAAAATTTATTTTAAAATGGATCCTTTCATCCTCTTCAGTCTTCTATTCCTTACATTTGATGTTCCACAAAGTTTTCTTTTGACACCTCCCACATACTGTAATCTATGCCACTGAAGTCCTTGGGTTACTTAGCTACATGAAATTAAGTACAGGTAACAGTCACAGTGAAGTTAACAAATACTAAGATCTAAGCTTTAGAGAGCCTGAACCTTTTAAGTGCTTTGTAAAATATACACTGTTGTATAAATTATCGGGCACATACGGTGAGACAATTTAATATCTAAAAAATGCATTTATGTATCAACCTGGCACATGTTATAAATTCAGTATTATTTCATATACCTCCATTTTTGCAGTTGCTGGGTTTTTGTTGCTGCCACACACTGGCAGTCTATTCCCATCAAGTCGTTACCTCAATGCTATGAAAAAAAAAAAAAAAAAAAAAACCACAAAAAAAAACACCAGAAAACCAACAGCACTTCAATAAAGATTCAATCAGAAATATGCTGTCATACAGCTGGAACAGCTACAGCGTAATGTGCTTAGGTAAATAATTTGCCAATACTTGACTTTATAAAATGTACTCACCTGTACTCAGTTACTACGGAAACAATGATCATAAAATTGACCATAGTTCAGTTTCAGAACTTTCTTACACTGTAACTTGATTATCTGCCTTTCAGTCCAACATACAAATCAAACACCTGGAATAATGCAGCTGAGTAAAGAGACATGCTAGGAATAGATTTGTTTCAACTGTGTTCATTTTTTTTTCTTTAAACATATGAACTCCCCAGAGAGACTGTATTTTCTGCTTGTTTTCATGAATATGAAAGGAACACATATAAAGGAACAGTATTTCAGAAAATACTGTATATTTTTCACTTTTTGTCTTTACATTCTGTATCAGGACCAGAACTTTATTGCCAGAGTGGATCAGGGCACTTGGTGTCACAATGCTTTTATGTCTCAAGAAGTAACGAACTAAGGAGAAGTACAAATTTTCTTTGTACTCAATTCCTGCATTAGTAGGGAATGAAAATAAGTCTTCAGTTCATCAGTGTAGTACTCACTATCATTTATTGTATCAAAACGCATTTCTTTCCTTTCTGAATACATTAGTTGTAACCTCTTCCTCCCTCCAAATTTGTCATGCCTCTAAGTAATTTTTAGTTTCTCTCTGGTCACTATAGAGTACTATAGAAACACCAACAGTCTCCAACATAACATTATCCATATAAAAGCTAATGAAATGCATCTCTGTTCATTTCCCCCAGCTGGCACAGATCTTTGACGCATGGGTCTTTGAGTAGTTACTTGGACTACTGCTCTGATCCAAGCAAATTATAACTTTGCTCAGTTACTCAACTAATTTTGTTTTCCAAGACATAATTCATTCATAAAGCCACTTTTCTTCTTAATGTTTTTCCATCACTTGCAGGATTCCTTCTTTTGTTACTTCATAACAAAAACACTGTCTGCCATGTCAGGTCTGACACTTTCAACAGCAATACGACAAAAGAAACCAGCATCCCCCAAATAAGTACTGTCTTTTTAGACAGTTTATCTTTCTGTCTCGCATTATAATGTTTTACTTCTCATAATCTGCATCAAACACCATAAGGAGAAAACTGGTAAGATCTTTGAAAGATACTGTTCGTTTGGGGATTTTCTATAATCAGAGGTTTTCTGTTATAGTGGTTCCAGAAGAGTTAAGTAATGCAATACATCTACTTTGGGCACAATTTATTTCAGACCTGAAGGAGCAGCAGGGCACATCTCTTAGGCTAACAGTGGTATTGTTATGACTCTCTGCATTGCACAAAATTAATCTCGAACCCATGCTAGAAATTATGCTGGTACAGAATAACAGGAGATCACATTCTAAGAAGTGGTAGTAACCTTTCAGTGATGTATACCTCTAAATTTATTTATTTGTTGTTCAGAAACAACAAGCCGAATAAACATTGATTTGCATCTTATGATGCAAAGTTTCCTGTAAGTCAAAAACATCATCTGCGTGTTATGTCCCCAGCAAATGTGACTTCAGAAAGTTTACCATGATAAAGTTAAAACTCTGAAAATAAGACGCGTTTATGTCAGTCATGTTTTTCTTCTAACAGATGGGTGATGTTTCATAATAAAAAAAAATATGTTTGCATTGAATGTAGTGAGATTAATTATTAATAAGAAAACAAGTATATTTTCATAAGGCTAGAGCTTCAGAACTCAGCTGCAAAATTAACAGCTCAATTTGCACAGTGGTTGAAATTAAAATATGTGTAAAACTAAGTTTAGGGCAGCTGTTAACGGTGTTGATTTACTCCCAATGCCATACTGGCATTATCCGTTCAGAATTGCCTACATTACAGAGTAACCGTACAATTTACTCTACGATGACATTACTTCCAATAAGCAAAGCTGTATGCAGCAATTATAGAAGGAGGGAAGATAGGACATTACAAAAGAAATCTGCTGAATATATATCTTTTCAAGAAACATAAATTTAAGACAGTTCTGTCTCCAACGGGGCTGGGCACTTTTTCTGATCTGCTTGATCAGCACATAGCTGTGGCACGAAGTTCAGTAGGACATGAACTCCACTGACCGAGTAAGCTCCCCGAAGAGTCAGCTCGATAAAAATGCCTTCCAAAATCAGGCATGCTATCTTTCAGAGGGTTGACAAAGAAGCTGCAACAGAAATCTTTTGTTTACTCATACAAAAGGCAAAAATGAAGTGGCAGAGGAAAGTACTTTCCCTACTACCCTTCTTTTAATTCATAAACCACAAGTACATTTGGAATATAAAGTCCCCAAGGGCGACTAAAGCAGAAGCTCCAAAACCTGCTAGCAACATGCAAAAGGCCAGGACACAGCGTGTGCTAAGGTTCCACTCGTGCTGATGAGACCAAGGACCAGAACTGTAAAGGGGAACTAATTACCCAGGATTCACCCCAGACAGTTTGCACTGGGTATAGCACTTCCAAAAATCCCATTCAAGAGGCTACCCACAAGAAATACTAGAGTGGAAAAAGACTGCAACTGTTAGGTGTGTGGCACTGAAATACAGACCAACGGTCACTTTCTCGTGCGCCAGCAACACAGCGCTTTTTGTATGGGGGGAAACGCCTCTTTCAGATCGTTTAGGTTTCTTCTTCTATTTTCTCCCTTACAAATGAAGAAGATATTTCATTAATTTTCAAGTTGGCACTGTTAACACCCCAATGAGCAACACTGCAAATCCCTCAGAATACCATTCTATATATATATTTCCCAAGTAATACTGCAACATGCTAGGAGGAAGTAAAGTAATACTGATCTCCTGCACAACATGCCAAATAAGCAGATTGAGTTTGCTTAGGAAGTGCTGATAAGTAAGAACTGCTCAACAGAAAACCTATTTGAGTTCACACCTCCCCAAATGACAATCTAAAATTATAAGGAGAAAAGGGAAGAATGTCATTTATTTCTTTATTTATTTTTACCATGTTAGAAAAACTTGCCTTTTCTCTATTTCACACAGAAATATAACTGTACAGATCGTGACCAAGAGTAGGGACAAAGACTGGGACAAAATTCAAATGCTTTTATAAAAAGAAAGGCTTTTTGGATTTTTGATCCTGCAAACTCTGTTTCAGAATGGGAAATAATTTTATTTCTAGCTCAATGAGGAATGATTTTTCTCAGCTGGAACCTATTTTCTATCATCAGACTTGCCAAATAAAGCATCACCCAGCTGATCTGTATGTGGTTTCTGTAGGAAAAAGCCTATCTGTAAGTGCACTTTTTACAGTCACTCTGCAAATCTGATTCATATCCGATATGTGTTAGTACATTTCAGACATTCAGATGAGAACACAGCAGAGATATCACAAACATCTGAATTCCTCTTAAAATAATGCAGAAATGTCAATGTTGAGCAATAGACATACTCTTGGTGTGCAAAAAAATAAAAACGTGTACTTGGACCCAAGATTCTGCAGTTCCTGAACGGTTACTTCCAAGAGAGCAAACCTCTAGAGTACATCTCCACATGACAGATTTATCTAAAGTGGCTGCACACATAACTATGGCTTTTGTTTTGTGATCATGTTCATTTTGAGCTTGTTTAAATACTGCAGCCCAGTGCATATACAGTAATCCCAGAACAGTCTGAAATGTTTCAAAACTTTTAGCAGGAGGAACCTCTTGCATAGGCTTTGTAAATGAAGCTGACCACAGTTCACTGGAACCAGCCAGCTCAGATAAGTAAGATGAAAGCAGACGTTTCCTGAACATATCTTGAAAGCTTTCCATTAGACTGTACCAGGGGTATACACTAAAAACAGCAAGTGCCCATGCTTGTATAGCAACCAATCTTCCCCCTGCTTTCTCCATTCTTTCTTGACTACTGTATGTGTACCTATTATCCGCTTCATTTTGTTATCTTGCAAAGTTATTTGGGGGAAAAAGATACAATTTCTGTATTCTAGTTCACATTTCAAAGTCATTACTATAACATAAAATCCTGCTTAACATTCACGTACTGCAACAGGAAGTACTACTACAAGTACTACAACAGGAAGACACAGGAATCTACTACTGCCAATTGGCAAATAAATAAGAAATTTGTTTTACAGATCATTTTTAAAGAGTTACCCACGCCATGGTAGGTATGAATGCAATTATTTGAATGAAACTCTCTGGCTGTCGAAGTATGCTCTAGGAAAGTCGATACAGCATTGCTGAATGTGCTGGTCCCAAAGACAGTGCCTCAGGCTAGATTTTCAACAGAGGCTCAGACTGGCTGCTCGTATTTTATACCACAGTGTGATTGAATAAATTCAGCTGTTCACTAGAAAGAAGAAATGCACCACTGTTGGGCTCTCTATCATTTTATAATTTTAGAAAGTCACACTGTCTAGTTTCAGGTACTTTCCTTTAGAACAATTAATTGGATGCCCAGATTGTTTAATAGTCAATAGACTCAAGGGTGTGTAAGTACTTAGAATAATTTTTGAAGGCCAGCAGACTCTAAAGGGAGCCCAGGTCTTATTTAAGCACCCAAATTAGGTGTTGTTACTATCCTACACATGGTATCCTACAAAGACTTAATCCACACGCTCTTAATGAAAAGAGGTACCACTATCATAACATAATACAAAGTATTAAGCAGTGATAACACTTTAAGTCGATACCATCGTAATGATAATAGTGATTCTGCCCAGCAGCATACCACAAAAAGTGTCAGGGCACTCTGAAATTGCACCGTGAAGTTAAGTACGCTGTTTGAGTCCTCGGCTATATACGAGAAGGAAGTGGTGAGCCACAATATCAATGCACAAAACGGGGTGCAAGTCCAACAGTTGCTACTTGAAACAAAACAACTCTGCCCCCTTCCAAGCAAACAAAAATACTTGAGGTCTTCGTAGTTTCTCTTGACGTATACCCTGAAATCCCGTGCTCACTTTGCCTTTTTTGGTGTGTGTTCTCAAACATCCTGCACCACAGGGTATGTGTCTTTTGTCCTGATGGAAAGAGGAGGTATTACCTTCTTTCAGGGTCTTGCTTATTTACTCCAGTGGTTAGTGCTGGGAGTACAATGGCCATCCTGTGTCTGGGAGATGAAGACCTGTGAACATCTAGATGAGGACGTGAACGCGTCCTGCAAAGGTTCTCCTCGTCAGCTACAGAAGCTAGTAAAGAGGCACTCTGACTCAGGCCCCGTATACCTCCTCAATCTAAGTGACATTACATCTGCTGCCACATGCATCATCATTCCGTCTAGCGACGGGGAGGCTGCAGAGGATTTCACAGGTTATAATCCTTTTTATGAGCATCATCAGTAAGACGGGGTTGATTCCCTAGCAGACTACAGGAGGTGACAAAGAGCCACAGTCTGAAGATCTGTTTGTGAGGAGCTTGGCCAGGTTTCTGCAAAAAGCACTCAGTAGCTTTTCTCCTAACACTTCCACTATCTTCCACTACATCCTCAAGTTTGATTATCATTTCCAAGTCATGAAGTATGTTGCATTCTTTCCGGAAAGGTCAAAACTGGGCATTTAATCTCCTTACAGAAACCTAACGCTCATTCTGCCCCGTCTACATTTTTCCCATCGGTCTCTCCTAAGAGGAGGCCAAGAGAAGTTGTTCGAAGTCTGAAGTTCATATGACCTTGCAAGAACCTTACAGTGAGTTGAAATCAAATGCAGTTTTATTTGTGATTTAACTAGAATAGTATTAGAAATTTAACTAGAATAATATTAGAGATAAAATCCACTCTACTTTGGGATCAAATGCAACCCATTCGTTTAGGGGTGGGCCCTTAGAAAGCCAAGGTAAAACAAGACTTGGTTCTCTGCTTCTGCTACCAAGACTGCCTGCTACTTGTAGAACATTTTAAAACAATTGTAAAACAATCATTAGGTATGTAAACATTTAGAGCTCATCATCTGCAGCAGAGATCAACAACGTATTTTAACTTCTTAGCAAAAGAATCACAATTTCCTTAAATGTACAGAAACTACTTGAAAAATTCATAAGATCTGTTTCACAAATTACCAATTCAACCATAAGAATATATAGTAAAAATGACAAAAGATTTGTTCTTATAGTTGATAAAATATTTATGCCAAGGCATTCAAGTAAAGTTACTTTCTGTGTTCTGATTTAATGAATCATTTGAGCAGTATCTGGCTGGGTGACACAGATGTAAGGCTTGCTGAAGCCTACTCTAATGCCTGCTGGTACAGCCTTCCTTCGGACAGCAAAGCCAGAACAATGTGTCAGACTGAAGCAATATCAAAGAAAGTAAGTGCAGTACTGGGGATGCTATGAGGTTGGCCCACAACACTTCTTGACCTCTGAATGTCTGTAAGTACTTCTGTCTCCTACTGGCTCCAGTGACCCAGGAAACCCAGAAGCAGCAGCAGCAGCACGGTAATAAACAGTCTCTGAAATAAGATTTCTGCAATCTTGTAATTCAAGCTGAAAGACATACAAGGCTTGCTTGATGGTTTAACCCTACTGAAAGGCAGGGCCTGACACTATGTGAAACCACCAGTGATTTCTTAAAAGCTGAGCTAATGTTGAATGTTTCATATGAATTTCTGAGACAACTGTTTTATACACTGCAGAATTTATATCTTTAACCTCAGAAAGGTACATTAATTTGGAAAATAGAAATTAAGGAACATATTTGAAGCACATGACTACAGCTTTTGTAATTCATGCCTGAGCATACAAGTTTACTGAAATACACTACAATAAAAACAAACTTCCAGTTAGTAAAACCCTTGGAAAGCAAGTAGAACAAAGCTGAGGAGGACTTTAGACACTTCAGTATCATAATCTAAGCAATAAAACTAATCCACATGAAATAAAATACTGTGTCCCAACATTGCTTTCAGGAAGTCAGAGCTGCTCAAAAAGCTTTCCCCTGCCAAACAAATTTGCTAGATTATTTAAATAAACAGAAGTAGAAACACGCCCTATATTTATGGAAGTAATTTGACTTTAATTATGAAAGTGAAATCTTTTACGAAATTAGAAGTAAAATGATGAAGTATAACAATTACACTGCATCCAAATAACGCGTGTCATTATATCCTACTGTCAGACAAGGGAAGAAAGTCTGGCATTATTGAATAGAAGAAGGTGAAGTACCCTCTTCCTTCCTCCCACCATTCTTCTTTAAAAATACATAAATATATATATTTAAATAACATTAAGCTTGTCCACTGTTAACTTGTTGGTCCAGATAATTCATTTCATTTGCATAAAAGAATATTTCTGTTGATTCCCCCAGTCAATTACAAGAAATATTTTCTCTCTTTTACCTGAAAATTAAATCTCTTAACGGGCCAGTTAAGACAGCTGTGTATAAGAATATTTGACATTAAAGGGTACTTACACAGATAACAGAACGATAGCAATTAGAGTCCATTCCGGCATTTTGTGAATAATGTTTCTGTTTGTTAACCTGTAATAATTAAAAAAAAAAAAACACATTTCAGAGTGAAAGTAAACAGATTTTAATTGCTGAATTAGAAGTCTGTCATTAAAGGACTTAGTATGCGGAGTTAACATGTGGAAATTACAGCTCTATCTGAGCAAGTCACCAACTTTCAGGGATCTGTTTCTTCATATCCTGTAACAAAGGATTTGTAAAAGTCCCAGTATCTGTTCCACATGAAAGCTGGATGGGGAAGACTGAACAGAAGCTAATTCTTGGAATTCACAGTCTTGGCTGCTGTGAGGGCTCAGCTGTCCCTGACCCCCGATGGGACGTTCTCAGGAACCACACACACACTTTCTCTAAGATGGGCCTTCCTACACTGTTTCCCGTTAGTTTCAGATCCAGATTTGCTGTAAAAGCTAGCGTTGCAGAAAGAGACTGGATTTTAAGATACTGGGGGACAGTACTCTGATGGTCCTTATTATTAACATGAAAATCCAGAATTCTACCTTATGCTATGGGAGGCAGGGCAGATAAAAGAACAAGAAAAGGTGTGAATCAAGAACCACACAGATGCTCAACAAGACCACTGCGTTTTATACCCACTGACTCACATGGTATAATTCCATAGTAAGACATTTTCTTTAACTCAGATGTTAATTGGGCTTAAAACAATGTGTCGATTGTTACGGCTGAATTTAGGCATGTGTTTGAGATGAGCAATTTATGGAAAAGTCACAGCTCAAAAAGAAGCTGTGGCTATGTAGGCATCCAAAAAAAGCTAGCAGCATTAATTTTATTCAGACAGGTGCTGCCATATAGCAGAAATACTGATGGGTAAGTGCCTCAGTATGCTTGCTTCCTTGTTAATCTCTGCTTCCCCTCTCTGTAGACTTGCATAAGTTCAGACACAGGAAGAAGCTACCCTGTCATTACCACAGGTCCACAGGCACTGGTGAAGCTGGGAGGCTGCCAGAAGGTCTGGGAGTAAACCACTTTCCTAAAAGTTGGTATTTCACCTGCTCCATCCGGGGCTGTTTACCAGTGTTCATTACAAGAGGGTTGAGAACATCACCCACTGCAGAGGTAGGAGAATAGGTTTCTATAACATGTTCAAGGTTCGGTTTAGGAGAAGAGACATTGTTTTAGACATCTCAAAGGAAGACATGATTCCTCGAAGTTTTAAATAAACTGTGGCAGCTGGCAGAAATACATGCTTTTAGAAGTCACAGATGGAAAACTATGTGGCAGCATTAGCTGTAAAAGTTGGCAGCCTAGCCATAGGGCCTTTATCACCAGATCCCTTACCAACTCTGACAATTTTATCACAATATTACCAACTAAACATCATTATGGTAGCAAGACAGATGCTCACGACACAGCTTATGTTAGCTCCAAAAATAGAAATAATAATAATAAAAAAATCCAACGTTAACTGTGCCTCTAGTTCCTTACTAGGACACAGCTGCATTCACAGTGTAGGCACATCCCTTCTCCTGGTGGTGTACAATAAATTCAGCTTCAGGAGCAGACCAGAATGCTACCGTGCTCAAGGGATCCCAAAGCACAGCAACGACCATGAAGATCATTTAGACATTTAGGTTTCTAGAGCAGGAACTTAAGTCTTTTTTTCTTCTTACTCCAAACACGAGTTATAAAATGAAGTACCTCACAACAAATTAAATTCCAGGGTATTCTTCCCTAAGATTTTTTAAATTATTTTAATCTCTTTGGGAAAATATGCAGTTACCAAAAACAAACCAAACAAACACTGAAACCAAAAAAAACTTTAAAGGTGGAAAAAACAGACATGCTCATACTTGCCCTTGTTAAAATTCAACTTTTTTTTTTTAATTCTACCCAGTTATATTCAAAATAATCATTAAAATTAGTTATGAAGATGTTTTAAAGGATCGTTTCCCTTTTTTCAGAAATACATTCAAAAAATATTTTTAAGAATAGTAATGAACAAAGCAATATTATCCTGTTTTCCTCCTCAGATCTCCACGTCTTCCAACCAAAGTAAGATTTTGAAGAAATGATTACTCCAATAGTACCTTAACTGCCCTAGTTTTGTTAAGTGATGAAAGGAAAAGTATTATACTACATGCATAGGAATTATCATGTCAAACTAGAACCAATAATTTTGGTAAATACAGATGATTTTTGCTATTAAAAGATGCACGTTTACCAATTACTATTTGAAATAGCTAATGGCACTGGCTGGCAACAAAGCCGTTTCATTTTTCTGGTTATAGAAAAAAGAAACAAAACAAAGGCTGAAGGTCTTGACTCAATACTGATGTCAGTGATAAACACTACCAAGAAATGCCTGATGGAATCATCTTGACAGGCAATTCATATGTAACATTCCAGTTAATCTGCTATGATAAGACACAATGGAAGAGACAGATCTGAATCTCTGGGGAAAACTCTGTCAAACAGAGAAAGCAGCTTTATTTCAATGCTCTACAAGGAGTTATTATTGATTAGCGCACAGGAAAGTGTCATTCTTGTACACAAACTGAGAGATGCGGTTATTTGTGTCAATTAACTCTTATTCAATGTTAGTATTGATTGGCAAGGTCTCAACACTGGTCATTGCCATCAATATGCTATTTATGAAGGAGGTAGTCCTAAGACACGGATAACCAGCAGCATGTGGCAGTACGGATCTGCTGGTGTACCTCTGTCACTGGACTGGATGAAATGAGGCTTCCACAACCCTGGAGTACAACACCTGTCCTAAAGCTCTTGTGCAACTGAAAAAAAAACTAACAAACACAACAACCAAAACCATTTTAGGCAGATCAGACTAAAGCTGGCAACCTACAGGTGTGAACCCTTAAATAATACAGAGCAGAGGAAGGGCAGTCACTTTCAAGAACAAGCTGTGTGTCAACACCAAGGCCTCTGAAGAGTAAAGCTTTCAGAAAACAGGAAAGTGCAAGTCCTCTGTAAAAATGGTTCATTAATTCTTTGTCTTGCCTCTGGCCAAAATTGTTACTTCAGAACAATCCTTGAAAGATGGGAGAAAAAGGTCACTAGCTTTGTCATACACATACTATGGAAATGATGAAACACTACAAAGGTTTGGGTACATGATTTGGGTTTTGCAGTGAAATATTTTCTGTTAGAGTTTGGCTAAATTTTCCCACACCTACCCAAAGAAAGAAAACAATATACAACTTTTCAGAAGAGAACGTCTCTACTTTCTTAGGCTTTGTAGTAATGGATAGGTAAGCCAAGAATCCCGGATGCTCCCAAATAGCTCTGTGGGTTGCTTAACTGGTAGCTTATGGGTGTTGTATTTCGCCCCTGCTTGTTGGAAGAAGATGCCCTACAGCTGGACGTAACTGCTTCCCTCATCCATTAGGCAACAGGACCCACAAAGCAGTTCTAATGCTGTATGAAGAAGCACAGACTGAGCAGATGAATCCAAGTGGCAGAAATTGACAAAGGGCTGAAAAGTAAGATGTAGACAAATTCCCTTTCAAATCTCCTCCCAGTACCTGACTGGAGCCCAGCCTGCAAAGAAAGTCAACTCTGATACGGAAGCTGTGGGAGTACAGGGGAGTCCAAGGTTGAAGTAAGCAGTACATGAAAAAGTAAACCCAAAAATGACACAAAAGGAGCACACAAGTTGGTCCTACTTCTTTTCCTTTGGTTGGCTTCCCAGTCAATTTCTGTCAGCTGCTGATTTTGCTAGCAGAACTCCATTAGCAACGATGGCCTGATCTGTAACCAGTAGTTGCTGTGGCAGCACATCCATAAAAGCCCTATGCTAGAATTTGGACAAGTACTTCAAGAAACTTGAATTTATAGGAAGGAAACTCCCAGCAATGCAGGTGCTCAACATCTCAGCAGGATTACATTTTCTGAGGCTTCTAGGAAACAATTTGATAACAGGAACACAGTCCAACAGGAAATGGCAAGTAGACAAAAAGATTATTGTGCAGAGTAATTAACACCTCCCCTCCTCCCCCGATCAGGTCCACAGCATCAGATATTACAAAAAAGATGCAGAAAAAAAAAGGAATTGGTTAACATAAAATAGTCTTCGGTAAATGTATTTTCTTTGTAACCATTTATAAACTAATCCTGAGTATTCTTTCCTTTTCTAAACATTTGCTTATACAATTGAACTTTGTTGCAAGGTAAAGTCAGCATCTTTGCAAACAAAGCAGCCTTTTCACTCCCACATCTATACTCTTAGATGTAGGAATATGTTAGTAATGTCAGTTCAAGAATCTGACCTCCTAGTTGGTCCATTTGCCTGTTCTGTAAGACAGACTTCATGGATGAGGATGTTCCAGTTGTAACTTTAGAGAAGCTCAGCTACCTGTAATTTTTCAAAAGCTTGCACTAATATGGGCAAAGTTGCAATTTAACTAACCCAGCTTAGCACAGGCAAATATGAACCGAACATAATCTATGCTTCAAGCTTTAGCTAGAAAAACATAAAAACCAGCTCTCCTCTACCCCCTTAAAAAGAGCAGCATATTTCCACGCTGAAGTATAATTCAGTTTGATGATCATGAGCAAAAATGGCCTGCTATTTTAAGTTTTCTTTAAAAGAAACCCATTTAACTTATATCTGCTGCTTTAGAAACAGCTCTGCGCTAATTACTCTGACTGATCAAGCTTTAACACAAGTTATCTCAAGTTTAACACAGAATAAATACTCTAGATGTGTTAAGAAACACTGTTACATCCCATCCTATCTGGCTGTAATGGTGTGCTGCACCGGCTCTTCAGCCATGGAAACCCATAATCTGCTGTGCAGAAGAGAAAAAGTCATAGGCTGTCTGGTACTTCCACTCTGCCACAGAAAACCCTGGCTACAATGAAGTATTGCTGAGTTGAAACTCAGCATCTGAAATTCCACTTAATAAAGGGTAATAAGCAAAAGCCTATTAGTGAATAGAGGCTAGGTAACACACTCATTATACATATTTTAAAAGCTAAAATACTGTCTTGTAAACAAGACAAAGCCTGTAATAGAAAATCATGAACACATCTTTAAGAAACAGCTATATCACTGGCATTGTGAGAGTTCACTATCAATAACAAGCTCCATAAAATGAATTAAAATATTTACAACCATAAGATACAGCATAAATTCTATTCTTAATGTACAGCATTAAGCTTTAAAAATACAATAAATCAAACATTCACAAACATAATAAGTTAGCCTCAATTTCTGTATAAATAGCTAATTTTGTCTTGATCTTTTAACAAAGTGCCCTTACACACTCTGGAGAATTATTTGACATCTCAGTTTTCGTAACAAAAGCTTACAGGCACTGTGGGACTCTGTTTGGGAAGAGCTCTAACCATTCTAAAATGTCTCTTGAGATCCCTCTAGTGCGTTTCCCAGCAGTGGTGATTGAATAAAATGTTGCCCAAAGGAGGCTGAACTGCAAGTGTTCCTTTAAAAACCAATGGAGCTGAAAATTGTTGTTGCTTAGTTCACCACATGCTCTTCTACCCTTCTTCAGCTAAGCTCTACTACTGCCATGTGTTTTATCTCCTTCCCTCTTCAGCAAGTTCTTCAGCCTGAAACATTTCTAGTATGAAAAGCAAGGAAAAGCACCAGCATTTGTCAGGGCTGCCTCCATAGTCATTAAGCATTTAAACCATATTAACAAAGAAAGTAACTTTTAAATTTCTAAACCCTACAAACAAATATCAGTCAAGAACAAAAAATAAATCTCAGCATCCCTGCTAATACATTCAACTTAAAATCAGAGAGACCACTCATTAAGTAGATTTATATTTAAGTACAGAAATAGGGATTCAAACCTATGCCTTCTTCTAGGCAGTGAGCTTTTTTTTTCCTGTTTTGTCAGCAGGCTCCTCTGTGTCATAAGTGCAACAATGAGAAAGGTCTCAGAGGTTTTATTATTTCCTGTATGTTCATATTATTTTACTATCAGCAACAGTAACACTCCACTTATTGTGAGATGTACATAAAGGCACATACAAATTCTTGTGTGGTGCTCACAATTGTTGCCAGCCACCCTCCTCCCAAAAAGATGAATTTCTAAGCAATTCGTCTGTAATCTTCACAGCAAAAGAAACCCAAGAACTTGCTACCATTCCCTTCAACTTACTCCTTAACAAGAGACTGAAAAATCAACTCATTCAGTGTTACCTGAAGGATCAGAAATAGGTCTGTGGAGAATTAAGAAATAGCAAATTATTGCTACGTTAGCCAGGTCTCACACTTCCACTAAGAGTTAACAACAACATTTTTGGATCAAAACCCAAATGAATTAGATCTGGTTCCATCCTGTAAATCCACATGTTTTTAAGTGTATATCTATGTTTTTAGAAGGCTATTTTGGCTTCAAGGCTCCTTTGCTATAAACTGCTTTTAAAACCTGATACTCAGGCCACATTATCTTTGAATAGCAAAAATAATTTGAAATATAAGTTCTGCTTTTGAGAGCCTCCAGGTAACCCTTCTCCTTTTTAATGTAAGCATACAAAAAAGTCGGCTGAAAAAGGCCAAACATAGTTTTTCCCAGTTCTATCACCACGAAGC
Organism: Nettapus auritus; assembly: GCA_011076525.1. Classification (NCBI taxonomy): domain Eukaryota; kingdom Metazoa; phylum Chordata; class Aves; order Anseriformes; family Anatidae; genus Nettapus; species Nettapus auritus. The sequence goes on along the minus strand of CM021772.1, from coordinate 877,519 downwards.
ATTTAGACTGCAGAGCAAGAAAAATGCACAAAACTTTAAGATACAAAGACCTTATTCAAAGTAGCAGTATATATATATAGTATTTAGATGCCACTCCAGTATAACCAAAAATATATTTCCCAGTTTCAATGTTGTTAAAATAAAATCACAATTAAATGACTGCAATTGCAAAATCAAGTTCAAACACTAAACTCTTATTTAAGAGATCATGCCCAGAATCACCAGAAAGGAAAAGGAAATGATTATCTTCCATAGTAAAAGAATAAAAAAATAAAAAAATCCGACATATATAGAGATCTATGTTTTGGTGGAGTTCTTCCAGATATCAGATAAATCATGAGGAATTAGATGGAGTTGGGTTTCTGTTCACCAAAGCCTGGATTTCTTGTTGCAAATACCACAAGGAGGAGCTTTGGTAATTTCACATGTAAACATCATGCAGTTTACTGCAGTGGGGGCTGGGGGAAGAGTTCCAAGAGTGACAGCATACACAGAGTTAATAACTCTTGTTGCTCCTTTTCCTGACAATGCTTTAAGATGCAGATCATGATCTAGGTCTAAGATATAGGAGTTGTGGCCCAAAGAAAACCTAAAAATGTTCGGAGAAGCTACCACAATTCTGATTTCCCTCTTTTCTTTAGTCCCAGTGTTTCCAAATACCCTCTTCAGTGCTTCTAATTGTGGTGACAGAGCGTACCCTAGGTCTACTTCCCCTTGAAATGGGCAAGACGGCTCAAGCTGACCCTTCTTCCCAGCTGTAGAAGTTAGTGGTAACAATTATTAATCACATTAAAACCAGTTAGGCCAGCTACAGGGAGCCAGAGCAAAAGAAAGTGACAGATCTCAGAAACTCATGCTTAATAGGAGGTGATGAGGTAGCAGAACCTTTAAAAGACTCACCACCGTCCTCCAGAGACCACTGGCCTAGTTTTTAAAAATCTGCAAATACTCCTGGTGACCCAGCCACTGTCAGGAGCAAGGAAAGGCTCGTTAGTCCACAGGGAACGTGGCATTACCTACATGAACGCACAGCCAGAAAAGGGAAAAATCTGCAGGGGGATCCTGTCCGTGCCCAAATCACAAATCATTCAACAGGATGTTTAATTAATCAATCAAGAAGAATCTCTAATTAAAGCCCAATACTTACTGGAAAGTTTTCACAAGATTTTTTAGCTCTGTGTAAACATCCCCTAGAGTCATCTGAAGAGGGCCCAGAACTGCAGGTAATCTAAAAGGCAAAAGACACTGGTTAATATGTTTTCCTCTGTTTTTATTTTTTTCTCAAGTTTTTAATTTCTTCTCTACCGGGGCTCATTGAAGTCAATAGAAAAAAAAGGGGTTATTTTTGTGCAGTACATCTGGCATGATGTTTAGATTTCATATTTCTCCCAGTGGTGTTTGGGCAATACCTTCACGTTAAAACAGCCTGCTTGTAACAAGTTCAGTGTGAAAGTGAAGTAGAGACTAACTGTATTTTACATACTCTATTAACTTCCGTATTAGTTCTGATACGATGCTCTTGTAAAAAAAAATAAATAAAGTTTTACGTTATGAGGATTACAATTCCAGGCCTCGTAAATGCTTTAAATGTTTATATTTACGTGGTTGAAAAATAACAGTACAAAAGGAAAACTGCATGCCTAAATGAGGTTCACACAGAGAATCTATCTGCTAACCGTAGACTCTTATACTACATAAAGAGGATACGGCACTCCATGGTAAGCCTGATAACTAGAACCATGAGGTTAGCAGGCAATCAGAATATTTCCAACACAGATTGCCCTTCTACTTGACTGCATGTAAAATGTGATATAGCACACCACAAAACACACACACACTGTTCAACTAGGTCTCCGTATCCACAAGTGCTGGAAATAACATGTACTCTTCACATTTCAGAGGTGGATTTAGGATGAAACTTTTGCCTCTATTGACTTGTTTAATAGTTAATATCCTCTTGCATTTGAATATTTACATTTATATGTGCATGTAGTGTGTTGATATTGCTGGAAGAATCAAGATTTCTATTTGCCTCTACATCACCGCATGTTTTACAAGAACTCTGCTCTGCACGTTCATATTCCCACTGGCCTCATCTGAACGTACCAGGAAATAAATGCTTTGCCACAATGAAAATTACATGTAGTACATACATAAATTACATACAGTATACACAGCTATTTTAAAGTATTGTATTATTTTATATATACATAGTCTATATTTATATGTTCAGATACTGTTGATTTACAGTTCCTATTTTAGGTCCATCAGAATCTGTTTCTAAACAACTTGCAAGAAATTAGATATTTAGATATTTCCAGATACGTGAGACAAAAAGAGTCTGATAAATAGAGGGTGCTGCAGATTTTTTTTTGAGGCACATTCTTATTTTAAGCTTCACGTGTTACGTTCTGATTGAGAAAACAGAAGTTTTCCCTGTAACAGCACAGGAACATGCTTTTTGCCAAGTGCTAAAGAGTGGGACCATGCTGTCCTGCCAGCCATGAATGCTGTCAACTACAAGTTCTGGTGCATGCGGGAAGGGAGAAGTTTCTGTTAGAGAACACCTTAGCAGTGAGATTCTGACATCCACCTCAGCAGGCTGTGCAAACGGACATCTGCTGCTTTATCACACATGACTTAGAAATGTCTTAGAAATAAGTTCTTTAGGGCAATAATGATTATAAATTATGAGTAATGCCACCCAGAAAAAGGCCAGAATGTCCTTGCACAGTGTGTTTATTACTTAAAATGATGATGAACGAGCACCAACTTCAGTTTGATCTTTACTGAAGTAAAGAATACTTACACTTTTCTCAGTTTTTCAAGGACGATTCGCTTTCTAATCTGCATTTGTGCATTTGAATCAACAAGTGGGAACGTGAGATCTTGCTGTTCATCATCCTGTATTACAACATTAAAACCTTTAACAATTATAACCTAATACTTAATTGCAGGCTATGCATCAAAATAGTTACAGATTATCAATAAATGTTTAAACATAGGAAAACTCATCTCTGAAGGAAGAAAGAGAAAAAAAACAATTAGTAATTTTTTAATAGACAGAATGCTGGTTGATTTGACCCCATATAAAGATTGCAGCTAACCTACTTCTCTTCTCTTGCAAAGCAGTATGCTAGACACTTTAATTCAGTGGGAAATTCCTTCAAAATTATATGTCTAAACTTTTTTACAAGAAGCAATGTAATAGTTTTATTTTACAGGAAGCAGCACTGTGAAAGCTATACTCTCTGATGCAAATATTTAAAAACAAAAGCAATTTCAGAGGGCAATACGAACTGTACAACCTACCTAGCACAGCTAGTGCACTGTTTTACAGTACTGACAAGACCCCCTTATTGCTAACAGCTGGCCTGCCTGACCTGGAAGGGTCAGAGAGAAACCTCAGAGCACTCTATACGTCTTTAGGTCTACAACCCACCAGACTCACCCCCCCCCAAAAGTTGTATAGATTACAGCAACACATGTAAACAAATCAGCAGGTTCCAACTCAAAGAATTTTAACAACAGATAATGCCAGAGTTCTGCTCTTACTAATAAGTAAGAAATCCAATCCTTGTCATGAATTAAAGGCAAAAATGTAGATATAAATTTCATCTAATGAGTCAAAGGGGAAGAGAAAAATATGTTCTTCCTTCAGCAAAGGCCTATTCTGTCTTATGGCAGATCTGTTTCTTCTACATAAACCTTCCTTACTTGCCCTCCAAGGCATCAGTTTTAGAGAAAGCCTTCGCTGTAAAGACTCTTAGGAGCCCTAGTCCTTCCTTCTCTTTAATCACCAGTTTTTCTTGCCAATAAACTATTCTTACATTGATTCTTTAACAGCTTCACCTCACTGCAATTATGCAACACAACAATTGTAGAATATAAGATGTAGAGGTGCTGGAAAGGACAGGCCTTGGAAGTGATGACAGCAGTTGTAGTTGACCTTTCTGCTGAGATTACAACAGCTATAGCTCCTCGACCCATTCTCCTGCAAAAACTACACAGGGCTCAGATAGTTCTCAACTCCTCCCCCATCCCAGCTTACCAGATCCTCCTCTGCTTGCCTCAGTCCACCATCAAACTGTGCTGGAGCAAACGGAATAATCTTTCAGGCTTCACAAACTGAAAGGCTGCTGTCAGAACTGAATGTATTCCAAACAGTCAAAGCCATTCTTTTTCAACCTAAAATATGTTTCCTCAACCTGATGGGATTGTTTTGAATCTAGTCTACCTTCCTTTTACTAGTTCACATTAATAGCTTGATGGTACCTTGGCCATATCCACTTAGAGACAAAAAGCTAGTAATAACTGCTTGAAAGCAGGCTTTAAATAGCCTAGACACTATCCCATGGGCACTTACTTTGTCTTTGCTTGGAAGTTCCTCCGTTTGTGCATGTGTCACTGCCTCTTCAGCCAAGATGAACTTCCCTTTATAGAACTCTTTTACTCGGAGTTCTAGGAATTCCGTTTCTTCTTTTAACTTTTCATAACTAGGCACAGGCTTAGCTACTCCACCTGAGCCTGTGTAAGGTAAGGAATAGTTCAGACTGTTTTCAGACTCCCCTGCTGCAACAGTGTCAAGATCATCAGCTGCATCTAAGTCATCCTCATCAAGTTCTTCACTTTCTTCGCATTCTGATGAGCATAAAGAAGTGTAGTTTGGACCATAGAGAAATTTTAAAGTTTCCTCAGTTCTCCATTCAGTAAGTGTTTGCTTAAGGACTTCTAATAAACTGCCTTTGGCAGCCAAGGAATTAACTGGATCCCGCAGTTCAGTTTTTTTATATTGTTTTGAGTTAGCTAGTAGTCTTGTAAGACGTTCTGCCCCCTTTTTGCTCACACCTAGAAAAACTATCTGGGATCCGCTATAGGTATTTTCATAGTTTTCTGAAACATTTGATGTTCCTGGAGTAGTATTTTTTGAAGGTGTTGCAGTTACATCATTTTGAACAGAGCAAGCATGCATTTCATCCTGAACATCTAATTTACACTTAGATAGTTGTTCAGTGGCTTCTACCACATCCAAGTCTTCAGCTTTAGGGCTGGAACAGACTTTCTGAATATGTTTCTTTTTGAGGATGCTGTTTCTGTGCAATTGCTGCGCAAGATCAGCTGAACTTGACTGACTTCCTGGTAGAACAGAAGAAACAAATTCTTGTTCGGTATCACTACTGCTGTCACTGGCTGCGTCGTGAGAAGTAGATTCACATGGATTTGAAGATAGCCTAGGATTTTCAATGTCAGAAACTTTAATTGCTTCATCACGCAGTTTCACCTCTTCTCCAGATTCGCCACTGTAACAGAAAATACAAGCCATCAATGAAATAAGAAAGGGGTATTCCCTATAATAGCTTTTCATTCTCATGTAAGATAAACAAAACATTTTCCCTTATAGTAGAAGTGTACTTTTTTGCTCTATAAATCATTTATCTTCCAAAAGTCTTTAAATGCAAGGAGTTTTACTGCAATCAAGATGGCAAGTACAGCCATCGTTTAGAGAAATAAATTCCCAGTTGCTCATTGGGAATTAGAATAGTAAGTTATTATTAAAGACAACAAAATGAGGTTAAGCTTAGCATAATCAATTAAAAAAAATTGCAATTCAAAATCAAGATCAGCATCTCAACACAGCTATGAACACAATACTCTAAAATCAGTAGGCCAGCAGAGCTCTTTTAACACATGTAAGTTTGCCATCTAATGGCCGTGTGTTGCAAGAGAAAACAAACACAGCCATAATACACACAGCAAGGTACTGAGAGATGACAGAGTAGCATGATATTAATCTAGCAGATCTCAATGTTTCAGAATAGGAAGTACAGAAGCTTTCATCACATATAATTGGTACCATTTTCTTTTTAAAGAATAGATGGTATAAAGTATGCAAAGTACAAACAGTGTATTTGTTTCAGATTTCAACAGATTCAATTACAACATACAGGCCAAGAACAGCTGTACACTAAATCATACAGCTCAAACATGCCAGCTTAGAATCACAAAGATAAAAATAAGAAAAAAAGAGACAAATAATCCTTTGTGTAGGCTCTAATGAGGTATTTTCTATAACACACGAAATCAAAGATTCTCCTTTTATCTTACATGATGCTAATACTTGTAACTATAAATGCACATGAAAAAGCATTGTTCAGTGTACCTCTGCCCCTCCTTCAGCAGCTCTATGTCTGGTGGTCTGCAAAAAGAAGACAAAGAATGAAGAGTTTTCTGCTAAATCAATGCTCTTGAAATACACACACACACA